>JWHW01052489.1:63831-83564 GCA_000931545.1 Papilio glaucus | reverse complement strand
CCGGACATCACCCCGCCGCCGCACCGCAACACATTCTCGCGCATCACTAAACTTAGTCCGTTTTATCTCGTAGTGATAATTAAATTATTTTATTATGCCTATTTTAGATTTCAATAAAATATAATGAAAGCTAAACACGTATTTTATCATCTATACATAGTATAAAACAATGTCGCCTTTCGTGTCCTCTGTTTATCTAACTCCTTATCTACGCAACGGATTTAGAGACGACTTCCACCATGAAGCAAAAAAAATATTCCGAATGGTTTATACATATGTATTCAACATTCTAATTAATATTTAATATATATCATATAAATAAAGCCATATTTCTGACCCAACTTCGCACCCGGACCCTGATGCCGCACCGCAACACGTCTTTTCGTATCACTAATTCGATCAAAAAAATCTTATGAGCGCTTAGTAAACTGATAACTTATTACAATAAAGCGTGAAAACATGAACTTGACGTATTATTTTTGACTACTAACTAAAATTACGACTATGGCTACTACTTAAAACTGTACTGTAAACTAAAAAAATCTGAAAATGTTTAATTTTCTTAGGATTTTTAATATTTTTTTTAATTCAAACACAGTTTACTATCAGCCAAAAATAGTATTTTTGTTAGATATAAGCAATCTTTTACTTTGAACATTTCTACTAACCATTCATTAAAAATGGCGTAGCACCCTATATGGTTGCGATTTATCATTAACCTCTTCTTTTATTTTATACCTCTAAAATGTATCAAAAATCAATTTAAGATTATCCTGATCCTGATTAGAATAGAGTTATGAAAAATGTATTGACATCGGTTCTTGACACGAGTGTACATTTTCAAGTCGATCGAACTTATTCAGTGAAAAAGATTCCGTTACATACATACAAACAAATAAACCAAACCAAGCAAATAAAATCGGGCTAAAAACATCTGTGCACGATATATACTTATGTAATGGCATGAATATCTACACAAACAACTGTAAAAACTGCTACCAGAGTCTGCTTAGTCTAATCATGTTTACCTCATGTTAACCTAAGTTTGAGGTCAAACTTATTGATGGGTTCCTGGGAAACCTCAACTCAACTCGGACTGTTAATTTATTTGTCATCGGATGGTTCAGTAGTTTATTGAAATGGCGTTTCTTAGTGTTAGAGAAATTTTTAAAAATCACAAAATTAAATAATTATTAAATTAAATCTTTATGAATAATTCTTCCAGATTGTTTGAAAGCTTCGGAAGACAACGATTGTGGATTAAGAATGGGTGTCTTATACGCCGATGACCAGGTCGTGTTTGCGTCATCGGCGGAGGACTTACAATTTATGCTGATTGTAATGAATAAATCATTGGAAGGTGGGAGGTATGAAGATGAATGTAGACAAAACAAAAGTTATGGTGTTTGAAAGAGAACAAAGTAAGACAATGATTGATATGAATATTAACGGCATATATGAAACAGGCGGAAGAGTTTGTGTATTTAGGATGTATATTTAGTAGAGATGTTAAACACGTTAAAGATTTTGAACGACGAGTGAATGCGGGAAATAAAATGAATATAGGCACAGCAGTGAGGAGTCATCGTGTGTCTATGAAGGCTCGTCTGGCAATACACTTTAATGTATGGAAGTGAGAGCTGGGTTTGGTAGGAAAAGCATGTTAATAGAGTTGATGCCGTTTAGATGCGATCCTTACTAAGTACTTTAGGCATGACGTTGAATATAAAAATAGCGTTATAAGAGAAAATTGTAGCTTAAAAGAGGATGTTGGGACTAGAATTGAGAAAGGTATGCTTCGGTGGTTCGGGCATGTTGTTGGGCATGGGCAACGATGAATGAAGGGAGAGTAACGAATCAAATTTATCTTGCAAAAGTGACTGGCAGCTTTGGTAGGGGACGTCCAAGGAGAACTTTTTTTGTTCAAATTAGAAACATACTAAGAAGGGCGATACAAGGCGTACCCGTAACCCTCTGATGGATGGATGATGATGGAGGAAGGTGTGCCAGAATCGCGCCAAATGGAAATCCATAATCTCTGCCTTCCCCTCTGGATTATGGGCGTGAGCGTATATTTATTTATTTACAAAATATTTTTTTTTCTTTTTACACATTTTTTTTTTCAATATTTGATATTTCATTTATGTTTTATTACACAGTATTTGCTTCTATTTCTTCAATATTTGACAAGTAATTCTTAAATAAAAATACTTTATGTTTGTATTTGTACATGATAACGTTTGTCATTGTTCTGTTTATACTTCTTTAAAAAACTTGAGAACTTTTTACTACTTTAAAAAACTTAAGAAACACTTGAAAATCATGAGCGATGAGTGGGGTGCCTGAAGTCTTATTCTAGTCCTATTCCCATCCTCCTCGATTAATGAAAGGATGGGAGATGGGTTTGACGGCAAGGGCAGGGGATAAAAGGAAAAAAAGCACGTTTCTTTTTCCTATCCATCTGCTCATTTAAAGAGACAACGCATTTGCAACTCATTTGGTTGTTGCGAATGCCTATGGGTAGCGGTCATTTAATATTAGGTGAACCGCTTGCTTACTTGAGACCTTCTTCTTTTAAAAAAGTTTTGTAAAAGTTACTTAAAACGCTATAAACAGGACATAGAGTCACAGTAACACAGTTGTAATCTTTAACTCATCTAACGAAAACATCAAAGTGACGTCTCTTCAAGCTCGCTAAAGTTTAACAAAAAAATTCTCCGCACGAAATCAAACGAAATGCGTTAAACTTTTAAATGTCATTGACCAACTGACATAACTGTGAGTGGCGGTCACTCGGGCTTTATTTCTCCCTTCACATTTTTAGTTCGAATGTTAGACTTCACATAAACTTGAAACACTAATCCGTTTGTTTATCTTATCTTTAATATTTTATTCTTAACTACATAAATCACTTAACTATTTATTTCATCTACGAGGCTATTGTAGTATAAGATTTGCTTATGTTTGTACTATGCATATAAGTTCAAGGTCAAATGCAAACTAAGTGCATTGTCTGTCATGAATTAGCATAAGTCTAAATAATTCTAAGCGATAAAGGTCTAAATAAATTTAAATGTAATACCTATGTTTACAACAACCACTTTGGTACTATGGTCTCGTCTGATAAAATAAGATCGAATATTCGATTTAGATACCAATACTTTTAGTATTATTTTTAGTGTCTATCATATATCTACCTATATCTATATCTACCAGTTATTTTATATAATCTGCAATTTCAAAGAAAATTATGTAACTTAGAAACTACTTATATCGGAAATGTTTCTAATTTTTACGAACGAACGCAAATAAAATAAGAAAAAAATAATAAAATATAATTTTTTAGGGGTGAAAGCTATTGTAACAGAATTTGATACTGAATGCACTTTCATAAATATTGGACAATTTTTCACACAAATGAATGAGCTACTTACTAATTACACTTTTGTCCACATTTTCGCACATTATAAATACAAATACCCGTCAAACTTTCGCAGAAATACGTAAAATGCTGAGGACTTAATTTCTTATTTTGCATAAAAGTGTCTGTGCATTATCTAACTTCTTTTTCTCTCTTCAGCCGACAGTCGTCCACTGCTGGACGTAAGCCATTGATCACCACATAGATCGGTCCTCTGCCGCCCTCTTCCGGTGGACACGCGCAACCTAGGTAAGATCGGAGGTCCATCTTGTGAGTGGGCTTACCCGGAATGGCAGCCACATGTACGTGGCTGCCATTCCGGGACTTTTTGGCCCCATCTGCTGTCCCTTCGACGTGCTATGTGAACGGCGCATTGCCACTTAATGTTTGCAATTTTAATTTATGTACCCTACGTATTATAATATCCATGACGGTGTTTCAACCTCGAAAATGGTAAATTAGAATTACTTTGTCTAGATTGGGAATTGTTGCTATTCTCTATTAATGTAGGTTATATTGTGGAAATTATAAAACGAATTGTGCTCATTCGTACTTCAAACGTAACTTATTACTTTTATTGTATATAAACTAAGACCTAAGAATACAAAACAATCCTAAGGTTTCTTTTGAATTCTAACATGCATACCATAAACTAACTTTTCATGCGTCCCCTCATCCGAAGGAATATCAATGTTACGCGTTATATTTCGTAGTTAAGTAAAGTTTTGAATAATGTTGATTTGTTGTAGTAAAAGAACAATTAAAATCGGTTCACTACCCTTTATTAACAAACTAATCTTCATCTTCTCTACAATGTTTCTAGATGATACTATTAAACTGTCAATAATACACGACTTAATTTTAGTTCAGTGATCAACTTTCACTTCTTTTTTAACATGATTATCATGTAAGATGAAATTATTAAGCTCACAAAAAAAAAACGAGTAATTTACTCGTCGACCTTGCGTTGTGAAACACATTTTATATAAAAGCGCCTTTTGATAGGACGAGTGTATCAGTACCTGTAAAACACTCAAAACATGTTAACAAAAGTAAGCTAAGAATATGTTTTCTTATCAACTTTTATATTTACCTTTAAATTTCATAATTTTTTAATAAATATAATGTTCGTTACAGGTATTAATTCTGAGCGCCTTGACGGCGATAGCATCTGCTGGACTCCTTGCGGAACCGCATTACTCATCAGCCGGAGCAGTCTCATCGCAAAGCATCGTGCGCCAAGACCAGCACCAGGCTATCCACGCAGCGCCCGTAGCCGTTCAAACCGCTCCAATCACTTTCAGTGCGGCTCCAGTAGCTTACCATGCCTCGCCCGCTCATATTTCTACAGGTGCTGTATCATCCCAAACCATTCTACGTCAGGACCAACCTCATGTGACTCTTGCAACTGCCCCTGTTGCCTACACTTCCACACCAGCTCATTATGCAGCTTCACATATTAATTACGCCACACCTGTTTCTTATCAAACATATCCCGCTGGTATCTCCGCTGGCCACGCTGGGTCTTCCCAAAATTTTCTAAGTTATAGTCAACCTCGCGTAACTTTAGCTGCGGCACCAATTTCTTATGCTGCTGCACCTTCGTACTACGCTGCTTCACACAATAATTATGCTACCCCCATATCTTATAACACATCTCCTGCTCGTATATCTGCAGGCCATGCCGTATCTTCCCAAACAATTTTGCGTCATGACCAACCTCGCCTAGCCGTTGCTGCGGCACCAATTTCATATGCTGCTCCCACTTACGCCGCCACCCCAACATACGCTGCTTCTCACATCAACTACGCTGCTCCTGTAGCCTATGCGTCGCAATCCCAGTACTCTGGTGGTCATGCCGTTTCCTCACAGAGCATTGTTCGTCAAAATCAAGGAATCTCTTCAGTCGCTATCGCTCCAGCAACTTATTCTTCTACCTCCCCACTTTATACTTCAATAGGGTATCGATCGACTCCCATTCAACAATCATCAATCCACGGTCTTTCCTCTCAAACAATTCTACGTCACGACCAACCTCATGCTGCAGTTGCCGTCGCCCCAGTAACTTACGCCGTCGCTACGCCATCTCACTACGCCGCTCCTAGTCACGGTTTAATAGCTACTACGCGACACGTAGAAGAATATGTAAGTTAATTAAAATATTATATTAAACTATTTTTTTTAATTTATAAATTATAGTCGCATCTTTATCTAACATAGAAACTACATTCTAAGATTTCGGATAGTACGGTAGTAAAAAAGACATCAATCGTATCTGAATTGGCCGATATCGAACTCAACAAGAAGAAACATTTCAATCATTAGCTTGTGATTAATATTGCTAGTAACTATGCTTACTTAATGTATTGCTCTTTAGGCTTCCTAGGAGAGCTTTAGGATGTTACAAAGAATAAATAGTTATTCTATTGCCATTTGATTCTGCAATTATAATTCCTATAATTCTAGTCACACCCAAAATACGATTTCGCGTATTCTGTTGCTGATGGACACACCGGCGACAACAAGTCACAGCACGAGAGCCGCGACGGCGACGCCGTGCACGGCCAGTACTCGCTGCTGGAGGCCGACGGCTCCGTGCGCACCGTGCAGTACAGCGCTGACGACCACAGCGGCTTCAACGCGGTCGTCACCAACTCCGCGCCCGGGCATCACCCCGTCGCCGCACCTCAACACATCCTTGCGCATCACTAAATAATTTCTTCTAGTCACTCGTTCAGAATATATAAGTGTTATACATAAGTAAATTATAAAACGGAACACAATAAAAAATTTAAAAAAAGTTTTTGTTAAATGTTTTTTTGCAAATAAGTAATATTCTTTATTATTTTTCTCTGAATGATATCAAGGAATATTTTACGTATCTTGTAAAATAGTCATGCTTAAGTAGATTATTTAACATGTACAACACTTTATAAAAACTAACCTTTTTCCATGATCTAAAAGCTTGGTTTTTGTCATGCTTTTAGATCATGGAAAAAGGTTACCTTTTCGGAACTTTGTATCAACAGCCTTATACATAAACAGCAAAACAAATTTATTAAATCACAACACTTTATAAAATAAAATTTCGTCAATACGTTTACATTACGTGGCTTTAAAGTGGATGTTGTGACTACAATTGAGAAAGTTATGCATCGGTGATTCGGGCATGTTAAAAGGATGAATGAAGAGAGAATGACGAAACAAATTTATGTTGCAAAAGTGAGTGGCAGCGTTGGTAGGGGATGCCCTAATAGAACTTATATCTATTAGATTAGTAATTTAATAACAAATCTTGCGGTATGATTACCATTTGAAGTGTAAATACAAGTTAGGCAAAATGGGTAATTTTCGGCTACGACTATTTTGCTTATAACTTTTTAAAATCCCGTGATTTACTAAAATGTGTGATTTTTCGTTCAAATTTCACCATATTTTGATAAAACGAAATACAGCAAATACTACCTGGTTCTCTTCTTTGGATCTTTCATTGACATGTATTGCTGTTGTCGAAGTTATAATTATAATATAAAACACGTTCTAAGCTTTAAATGCTTATGGCATTGTTAATTAAAGGAAACGTAGAATATGTTTCGTTTAATTATTTCACAACCTAAATCTCTGCTCGGGTCGTTTTGGCGTATTGGTTGTTTAGTGGATTAGATGCCATTTATATACCGTGGTAATTTAAGTAGGACAAGGGCGTCGAGTAGTGTTACAGTTTTTGAACATTTAATAACATAATAATGTTAATGTCCAAACTAATGTATTTATAATTGAAGTATATAATATGTATGTAGTGAAAATTTTCTTTATGTAGTTTCATAAAACTATATAATGGCGTATAAAGGTTAAAATATATACGTATTAACAACTGCCGTCCTATAAACAATGCAAAAAATGAAACCTCAACTCGTAACATAAGTTCATGACTGAAAATTAGAGAAAAAAGAATTCAATTTAAGAGACACATATTTAGCAATAGTTTAGTTTAAAATTGATTCACAACAACTTCTGATTTACATGACAAGTTTCGATAAAATCGCGTAATATTTTTGAATGAAACAAGAAACGTTAAAGCGTGTATTTTTAGAGGAACATCTGTCACGGCCGGTCATAGGTCACCGAACCGATCTCGAATGAATGAAGATGAATCATTTTCGTGATGCGGCAACATGTTTATTTTTTACTACAGGTCGTTGATGCGTATCGCAATGTCAATGCCACACAAATTCGTAAAATAAATTATTCTTCAAATTATACCGGAACGTGGTGTTTGACTCCTTGCTCATGATAAATACTGGTCTCCTAAATTACCGTAATAGAGTAAGTAGCATTCACAGTAATATGGTCAATAAAATGTTGCATGGCTTTAGCACATTTGACATCCCCTTACTTTCTCCGCCTGTATCCTCATTGGTTTGGGCTAATCTTAAATAATTATTCGTAACATTAGCAATTCCATTAATGCACATTCACCTAGGATGACCCACATATTGTCACAAAAATTGACTGGTTTGATAAAACTTTCACATTTTTCATTTATTACTCATACAAATCGAAACCAAAAATATACAACTTTTAATTCAGGTTACCACACTTGACCCTATTTCTTTGGTATATATAGATCATTTAAAACTGACGGATTATCAATATTTTAATTTACGAAACGTTGTACATATTTCATCGCACGATTATTCGTATGCTCGAATTATCACGCCCACACAATTTACATCAAGCGAATTAATAAATCAAGGAGTCTAATTCCATAGATCGTTTCATTGTGAACATTAAGTCGAAAAATGGTCCACTTTTAAGGTCAGGGATAACGAGCCGCATATTTGACCGGTTCATATCGGCATTACGATATTCTTTTGCATAACATGCGTCGAACCGACTTAAATTATGTGGTACAAAGTATAAGAAATGAAAATTAATAAGGCAAGTTTTCTTCAACTATTAAAGTTCTCTATTTTAACAAAATTGCGGAATATACAGGTTCTTTCCTGTTAACTGTAAACAAAACCTTGGCAAATTCAACCCCAAAAAGATATAAGTTTGCGCGTTTACCGCCAAAAATAACTCTTCGTCGTTACGTTTGAGAACACTACTGTCGTTACCGAGCTCTTACTGATCGGTTTAACCAACTGGCATTACTGCTACTAGCAAGGGACATCAGTTCCCTTTGCAATTTTTCCGTCTTTACCATGGGGAGTGTTCTACGGAATTGTTTGGTACAATTACTGCCTATAAGTCATCGCTCAACTCGACAGAGCTCCAACTACCATCCTCACCATCTTGATGGTTGGCACTCCACTACCGTGCGGTTTTTGCCTACTTTTCTGCCTCGCCTCGCTCTTAGCTTTAAGCCCGTTTAGCCCGTCGCTCATTTGCCACCTCGTCCTATAAAAAATAAATAAAAATAAAAACTACTACAGAGCATGCCTTTGTGTTATATGCATGCAATTGTCGTCACAAAAAAATAAAGTTTTCATATTTTCAAAAATAGAACTTACGTTCTAATAGCGATAGCGATAGATAGATATCTAATACCACTTGAAGTGAATCCATATAAAACAAATTCCATACTAAACAAGAGCATTATTAGGACATATTGGGAGAATGTGTAACCGGTCACATAAAATAAACTTTTAGCTAACAACATGGGGATAAGGGCATAATTTCTTTATTGCTAAATAATGAAAATTAAAAACTATAAGTTACTTTGAAAATCTTGATAGGTCAACATATTTCCGCTATACCGAGATATACGAAAGTAATTTGTTCTTATAACTTGGACCTCCACAATAACCAAGCGCCGCAGGCATTGGCCTCTAACCAGCGACAGGATGTCAACAATGTTTTAAACTGACTGCCTATTTAAAAGAGATTAGTTTGCGCAACGAAATTTTTTTTTCTTCTACGTAACAAGTAGATCTTGTTAAAATGTGTAATCTATAGTAACACTTTTCAAATTTTTACGCATATGTGTAAGTAGTTTCAACTACTTTTACAAGTAGCATTTTAATAATCACTTTTTTATCTTTAATTCTTCAAATCCAGTTCAGACAAATACATAAAGAAAGACAAAGTAGTTACTGTTAAAAATAAATTGCTAAGGATTTATGGAAGTAACTCGACTAACGTGTAGTCGCTTTTTATTTTTTGTAGAGTTATATACGGTCGGTTAAATTTGCGGAGTAAATCCTAAATTATACACTACTAGAGAGAGGGCAGACGCTGTCTTGCGTAATCTTTCCCCTGCCTTCTTAACAAAAACTGAAGGAAACTGATGGCAGCGATACCTACCGATTCCAATTATGAATGTAAGCCATCCCGACACACTCAAAAAAAAAATTCATCCGAATCGGTGCAGCGGTTTAGGAAGGTTTCAGTAACATACGCACGTACACGAGGAATATGTACAGATAATATCGTCCAAAGGTTTTAAAATTCGTCAGTTTTTAAAAGTCCGAATTTGATTTGCAAAAGTCTGGATTTGATTTTAAATACCAATACATATATATTTATCAAAGCATTTGATCTTATTAAAAATAAATAAACTTTGTATTGTAACGTCGAATTGTAGTACGTAACTGTAATAATACTTAAACAAGTAAAATAAATCTATTTTGCAATCTTCATTATCATAGTAACAAATCGATTTATTTGATTTAGCAGTCAGACTCAGACATAACAATTATTTCACACTAACCGATACTTAGCACAAAAGATAGACATTATTTAAAAAATATGTCCGATATCTAACAATTCTTCAATAACAATCTTACATATAATAATGTTAGCAATTGCTATACACATAGAATCGACATAGAGACACGAAATTCTTTAATCTTACTGCAATAGAGTTCTACAATTGAACGATGACACAGTTAAATGAAATCACAGGTAACAATATAAATATTCAAATAACGTGGATATTAGTAAATTTTATTCAGTCAGAAAATTTTAAAATCAATAAGGAATGAGTGAAAATACTCATAAATATAAAAAAAACAAAGACGTTTAAATAATCATAAGACTTATATCAATGAATGTTTTTAAACAAGTTCTTTGTAGCATATGTGATGTGATAACTTCTCAATAACACTTCACAAACAATAGATATGTATGAAATAATAGCTTACATCATACATCGCTGTTAAAGATGTCATTAGTTAACAAATGTGGAGAGTGACAGTTCACTTTCATTTACTCGTGAAAAACAGTAAAGATCGCCAATTCCCGGAGATTTCACCTACGTATTAATTAACATTAATAAATTTCCAAAAATATCATGTATATTTAACCGACTTCATTTGTGATTTCTTTTTGGTACGAAAAGTCGCTTTATTTGAAAGTTTGAACATTTGTTGCAACGCTTCCTGCTTAGGTAGTGCATTATGTGTGTTAAAGTAAGTGTGAAATAGCAACAATAATGAACTCTCACGATTTCTTCAATTTTTAATTGTCTTATGACTACCTAAAGTAAATGAAAATAGTTACTAGTGGTACGAAATTATATATACACTCACGTCCGTAAATCAGTGGTGTAGGTAGATATTACGGATTTGAAGTTGGCACTTCCTGGTACACTTCTCTCGCTTCTTCTACATTCATACATCTATACGTATGTGCTCCTTGGTACTCTTAACTCGCCTTTCTTTAGTATGTGTTTGCAATCTGATATTAGTTCGTCTCGACCTACCCCGACCTATACTGCCACTAAATTTCGCAACATATACATACATATATCTCGTGTCAATCTTCTTTCATTCAACATCCTCTTTTAAGTCATACTTTTACCTTGCAACGTTATTTCTCATGGTATCATTCAGTGTCATGCCTATCATGTAATATGAAATTAAATAGCATTCAATAATGCCATCATCGGTACTGAATTTAAATTAAAAAAAACTCAAATTAACTAATAAAAACAAGTAACACAAAAATTAAATTTGGTCAAGTTTCCATTCGACAAATTTGGTATTATTACAGTTGGCCTTGATATTAATGTCAGTTTAAAAAGAAATGAAAATAATTTTTAAGTATGATAAAAAATTTATAAATTTTTATATCACTTTTGCAGTATTAATTGCATTTTTTTTTCAGAATATTCTCTGTGTACTCTTAGTCCAAATTTTTATTATGGAATCAGATTCGATGCATGCGTTTTCGCTACAAACTGGTAATCAAGATGCGCCAAATTCTAATGATAACCAAGAGTCAATGTACATGTTCACATCATCAACGCCGGAATTTGAACCTATATTTGAGCAAGAACCAACTGTAAAAAATACACCCAGTCGTAAACAAGAAAAAGAACAATATGGTTACGCAAGTATACAATATGCACCATTAATTTTAAAACCTGAAGAGCATAAATTTAAAGAAGAAACACAAGTAAACCCAACTATTCCCGGATTTATTCTTAGTAATTTTGAGTTAAACAAAAGCAACATAGAACCACGAATAGAAGATAATAAAAATTCTTACGAAGAAACACGAGGATCAGTCATACACGGGCACAATATTCAGATACCGGAAGCTCAAAGGATTTATCCAGAATACAATGAATTGTACAGAGATAATATTGATGTAACAACGAAGGAAACCATAAATCGGGTATATTATTTAAATTACACGAAAGAATCTATAAACATCACATAAACTCAGAAATTACTAAACTGATTTTAATAACTCTTTTAATGCTTTTGGATACTTATAGCTTATGATTATTTTATTAAAATACAATATTAAAATTCACCCGGGTGATGGCTGGAACAATTAGCAATGTAGTTTCGATACAAAATCACCTTTGTCGATTTGTTAAGTACACGTTTTTCTATTATTTCTCATAACAAGTATTGTTTACTTGGTAAATAAAATGGCGATGATTTTATCACCTCATCTATCAACTTAAATATTTATAACGGTATACGTTTATTCTTACATATCATAAATACATACATACCTCAAATAGTGATTTAATGAGTAGTCACGATTCACTCTCTGCGGCAAGTTCAATTGTCTTATGACATACCAAGAATTTTGGGAATCTTTGTTCTTTTTTTTAAGAAGGTGCCAAACAAGCAAGCGGTGCAACAAGCGTGATGCAGATGCGTTGCCTACCTTTAACTTTTGCCGCACATTCCCTTCCCCATCAAATCCCCTTTTTCTATAAAGGATTTCCTTCAAAAGTGAACACAACCTGATTCAGATCAACCAAATAAGCTAATAAATTAATACATTTAAAAAACTTAAATAATACTATAAATTTAAAAATTACAATGTTATCTAAATATAAAATTTCACACAAATCATTCTAGCCGTTTCCGAGGTAGCCGAAATAAATAATTTAATTAATAATTTTACATACAAGAATTGCTCGCTTTATATTATAAGATCAGATATAGGCACAAGGAGTAAACAATGATTGATAGCTCTGGCTGGAGTATTGGATAGCGTTCTCGTACTAGTTTATAACCTATAACCTTTTTGAAAGACAAACAGTATTCAACTTCTAAAAGCTAAGAAATGAAAAGCATACTATATCAAATTTATATACCAGAGAGATAACTGAATTACTGAATCAAATAAAATTGTTAAACATTTTATTGCAGGTCAGTTTAGGTAATCCATTTATGTATTATTATAAAACAGAGAAAACAACAGAAGAGCCAATCGACGTTGAATTAAGCAATCAAGAACTACTGAACAACCCAGAGAAGCCGGGGAAGAAGTATGTTATGATATCTAGACAATACAACAATAAGCCGGACACGTAAGTTAATACAGCTTCATTGATGCCAATAAGATAATGGAAAAAATAACTTTTATTATTTATAGTATAAAATTTGATGAATACAAATTGCTTACTTTTTTCATTAATAATTATGATAATTCGATTAAAGTTTGGATGACGCATTTTTAAAGTAGACCGAATTGCTTACAATTATATTTGATTTTTTTTACTAAGATTTTTTACACATTAAAAGAAATAAGCTATGAAAGAATAAAAGTAGTATACAGCTGAACGTACACATAGCAAACTAATTACCGAGTGGCACAACTATTGACACGTGCGCAAGCACTATAACCAAAACATGTCAATAATTTTGTTTTTCTTTTTTTACTATTTTCAGTTTCGAACGACAAAGAGTTCTATATCAAAAGGAAACGCCGCTCCTTCAACCGCAACTGATTCACGCAAGGCCTTACCGACTCCATTTGAACGTAGCGCGCGCCTATAACATCGTCAATGCGCCTGTAAAAAGCAGATTCATTTCCAAATTGCTGCCGTCTTGTCACCATAATGTACATAAATCTGAATCGACGCATTTGATAACGCCGTCTGAAAAGCAAACCAAATTATATCCAATGCAGTTTAACTACAGCAGAATTTAAACCGATTGAGTTGTTTTATGTTTTAAGTCTATGTTAGTTAAGGTTAAACTTTTCTGTTTATATCTACTTTAAACTTTTTAGTTTAGACCTTAACATACAAAAGATAACTAAAATGTTTTTCTTAACAATAATAAGACAGTTCGTACAAACCCCGTTTTTTATTTAACAAAAATATAGTTATATTGTCTGTTCACCGCAAATTGCAACTAATTTAAATAATTGCATCGCAGATATGATTTTACATTTATTTTACTTTTTCTAGGGACAAAATAAAAATAATACCTAAAACCAAAAAATATACGCGCTGCCTATTCGCCAGACACCTCCTTTTTTCAATTTGAAATATTTTAATTTTAATATACACGTCCTTCGGTTGTATAGTTTTAAATAGGTGTCAACAGTTTGCTCATTCACCCTTTCTACAAACCTAAATGACGGATAGGTATTTGCAACAAGTTACATAAAGATTTATTAATAATTGCGACAATATAAAGGAAATTAGTGTTTCACCATGCCTGTGAAAGCATTCATATCAAAGATAGCATTTCCGCTCTTGTAACATTTTCCAAAACCTGACACTAATAGTGAATTCAATTAATTATAACCTACATTCAAATCGTAATCAATTAAGACGATTCATTCATTTACCGACCGGTAAATTAATAGCAGCAGAAGGTCATCAATCACGTTTGACCGCTTCCACCACTATTTCCAAATGCTACGATGTACTATAAAATATACTGGAAACTGTATCTCATCATCAGTTGGAATTTGTACCTACAAGCGTTGGTTAAACAAACAAAAAATGTTTGCCAAAGTAAGTAGCTTAAAATTATAGTTTTTTTTTCTATTAATGATACATACTATAATTGAGACGCGAATAGTAATTTTTATGGAAGTTCCTCTTACAAAGTTATCTTTGAAAATAATTCAGGTAAACTATGGTCAAGATGGTCCAAATTCGCGTCTTAGTCTACAAAGCAATAAGGAACTCTAATTTCTAAGATTAATTTCTAATTCTCAAAAAACAATATTCACACCAAATTCAATCTTTCAGTTCGTAGCTCTGTGCGCTTTAGTCGCTGTTGCCAAGGCAGGACTTCTCCCTGCTGCGGTCCATTACTCTCCCGCTGAAGCAGTCTCCTCGCAGAGTATCGTGCGCCACGACCAGTCCCATGGGCTGGCCACCAAGTTGGTGACGCCCGTGGCTAAACTGGCTGTCGCCGCTCCTGTGTACCACGCCGCCCCGGCCGCCGTCGCCTACCATTCGCCCGCCCCCGCTGTATACCACGCTGCACCCGTCCACTACGCTTCCCCTATTGCCAAGGTGCTTGCACAGCCAGAGGAAGTTGTAAGTTACCATAACATTTCATTAAATGTAAATTACATATATGTTATTCATTCATTGGCTTTAACTGAAAATATAATTACAATACCCGTCTACTGAATGATATTTATATAATGCAAATTTATAGGTTTTAACACTACAATTATAATTTTGTATGATAGACTAGTTCTTATGCAGTCGCATAATACAAACATCGTACAAAAATAAGACGATTTTTTCTCAACGCTTCTTTTTATTTAAATAACTTAATATTTACAGGCGTACCCGAAATACGACTTCACATACTCCGTGGCTGACGGTCACACCGGAGACAACAAGTCTCAGCAAGAATCCCGCGACGGTGATGTTGTGAAGGGCTCCTACTCGCTTCAAGAGGCCGATGGTTCCATCAGGACCGTGGAGTACTCCGCCGACGACCACAACGGCTTCAACGCGGTCGTGCACAACAGTGCCCCCAAGGCCGCTCCCGCCCTCGTCAAGGCTCCCGTTTACGCTTCAGCACCAGTCTACTACAAACACTAATTTTACTCGGCGGCTTCTCCCATTAATATAGCTGATTACTTATTTATTATAATATACGTATAAGCTTCAAACTGTTTTTCTATTACCTCATTGATTTTTATTATTAATTAATTCCTAACTTTTCAAGTAAGTTACAAGATTACAATGAAGTAGGGAATAAATTCATTCATATTTGTCACCATTTAAGTTACAATGTTTTTGTCATTATATTTTAATTGTGTAATTAAATTTTAAATCGAGCACCAGGAGTGGTATCGAAAAAAAGAAAAAAGGAGTACCAACACCCCCGCCCCCTCCAAATCCTTTCCGAGAAATAAAAGCAAAAAAATCCAATAACTAAATTAGTACTTAATTTTTTTTTAAACCTACCTACCTATATTTACCTTTTAAGTCTACGTCTACCTTAGCTATGTTACGTTTTTGTTAGGTTAGGTTATGTTATTCGACAGTCTTAGCTCGTTTCCCACCTCTTGATATTTAAGCGGACATGGATGCAAGCAAGGGTATACATAATATATTAAAATTAAAATATATGCTACGTCGTGTAGGCAGGGGTAAACCACGCGAGACGCTCGAGGCGGTTAAGCGGCAGGAGCGACAAAACGCGATGGCGACATGGCGCAACAGCAAGCCTGTCAAGAGCGATATGCGCACAAACGTGTTGTCGAAGCAGTCGTTCCGGTCTTCGATGCCTGGATGCAGCGACGGAGCGGAAGCCTCACCTACCGTCTAACGCAAATAATAACCGGGCACGGTTGTTTCGGAGATTATCAAAATAGAATTGGACGAGAAGAAACGGAAATTTGTTCCCATTGCGATGGAACGACTCTAGATTCTGCTACGCATACAATTGCGGTGTGCCCTGCGTAGGAACCGGAGCGGCATAATCTGACTATACAAATCGGAAGGGACCTATCATTGCCAGCAGTAGTGTCGGCGATGTTGAGCGGGGTCACAGAGTGGAGGGCCGTTGCCTCCTTTTGCGAAACCATGCAACATTTCCCCATGTAAAAAAAGGTTATGTTACGTTTTTGTTAGGTTTGGTTATATTACATTTTGGTAAAGTTAAGTAATGTTACGTTTTGGTTGGCTTAGGTTTTGTTTCATTTTTGTAACATAGCTTACGTTAGGGTTTTTTTTAGGCGACATTATGCCGCCCTTTCGTTCCCTTAACATATTATTGGGTCATGACCTAAGGTCCCTGACCTTCCAAATGTTAGGGGAATGAGAGGGTGGCATAGAGCCGACCAATGCCAAGTTTATAGTCCTGATGATTTCTGAGTTCAGACCCAACGAAACTCTGGCTGCTCTGGACTGGAGGTCCCTGACCTTCCAAATGTTAGGGGAACGAGAGGGTGGCATAGAGCCGCCCATTAAAAAAACATATTAGTGCTGCGGGTGTTTCCTTATTTATTTATTCAATTAATCTTTTAAAACTATACAAAATCCCTTAATGTATTATCACAATTTACGATTTCTAATTCTAGTTTAAAACAATATCTGATTTCTAAGTTAAAGTACAATATAATTTGATTAATAATTAAGATAAAATTACAAATGAAATGGGTTAAAATAATAATAATAACATAATTTAAAATGAAATACATAACGTAAATATACCTTATTCCTATTTATTAATAAGAGAGGACTGTTTACAAAATTCTAAAAATATACTGTATCTCGATTCCTTGTTACTTGTCAAATATTTCAAATTATCTCTATTAATGTTGTCTTTTGTTTTAATTTTAGTGTCGGCTCTCTGCGCACCAAATAACGGGCACTCAGCGACAATGTGCAGCATGAACTCCTGCTTCCCCATATCATAGACACGTGAAGGGCTCTCCTTGCAGCAGAACCTGCTAAGGTAAGAGGAGAACTCTCCATGCCCAGTAAATATTTGTGTCAGGACTGGATCTATTTTCCTTAGGATGGCGTATGCGTTGACGGCTTCCGGGAAGAAGAATTTGGTCGTTGAGGCAGTTTTCTCGTCCTCTTTCCCTTGTTCCTCGCACTAAACATTAAATGTTCTCTCTAGCCATTACTGCGAGGGGATTTTCTGCGCAAATCCCCGCTGCAACCGGTTCAACAACAAAGTCCCTTTCTTTTCGCCGCAGGCGCATCGCATGAGGAATCGTGGGCTCGACCAATGCCAAGTTTATAGTCCTGATGATTTCTGAGTTCAGACCCAACGAAACTCTGGCTGCTCTGGACAGTTGACGATAGAGGCCTTGCGCTTTGTTTCATACATCGTCAACTGTCAAACCCAGGATCTTTATTTCCTTAACTAGCTCAATGGGTCTCCCGCCCATGTTCAGACGTGGACAGTCGTAAATTATATAGTAATAATATAATAAGTATAGAGTCGTAATATTAGGGGACACACAACTCTTTTGCCTCTTTATGATAAAAAAAAATTCATACACGTACAAAAATAAGAATGCCATGGTTTTTCGGGTGCTTGCCAGATCAAGTGCTAGTTTATTGTAATAAGGTATTTCTATTCTTTCTGCAATTGCCATATATAGCCAACAAAGATATTAACAATTTAACAAAACAAAGATAAAAATGCCAAATTCTCTCTAAAAATTAATGTCCATTCAAAATTTAAATAAAATAAAGCTATGTATCGAACGTAGAGTCTTCACGGAATATTTACCTACAGATTTATAGTATTTACAAGTAAGTAGGAGAAAAAAGAAATAATTAAAAACATTTTTCTGTTAGAAAGAGATAAAATAGAAAAACATAATTTTTTTATGATATTTACAAATTGCAAAATATATATATAATTTAAAATAAGTACAATATTGAAAACAAATTATGATAAAATACAAAAAGACCGCTCCGCCAGGAATATTATTGATACTTGAAACGATGACGACACATGTTATGAAATGAAAATATTATTTTTCAGTACGGAATTATTTTAATTTCTTTCAACTCTACTACGGTAGAAGTTTAAGCAATATATCTGATCTTAAACGAGTTCAAAAGGTCTCAAGTATGACAAGAAGATATCGGCATTCGCCGAAAACAAACTAGAAACAATGAACAACGTTGAAAATAATATCAAAACACGTGATACATATTATAATTTCGCAGGAAATCTTCAATCATAGATTGGAATCGTAATAAAATTAACCAAAAAATATATAGTATACACCCTACATACAGCTACATACATACATAAAGCTACATAGTTGTAATTTTGTTTCTAACCTAACCAATACAATTAAGAAATTTTGTTATAACCCTGACAGAATCATAATTAATGCGTCACGCATTACGAGAACATAAATTCCTGTATTATAAAACTACTCATGTATGCGTAGATGTATGAATGTAGAAGAAGCGAGAGAGGTGTGCCAGGATCGCGCCAAATGGAAATCCATTATCTCTGCCTACCCCTTTGGGGTACGGGCGTGAGCGCATATTTATTCATTTTATTTTAAAACTACTTAATAATATACAGTAATTATGCTCTCCTAAAAAAAATTAATGCAAAGCCTCAAGAATGGATTTTGTTGAAACATTTAATGCTAAAAACATTTTATTTAAGCAAAGGTTTCGTACGTTTTTATTTAGAAAGTGATTATTTAGACCTATGTATGATTAGCAAAATCGCCCTGAGGCGAGGCCATTGAACTGGTTTTTTATCTCAGATCTTAATCACTGAAGGAGACAGTTGGCTATATAACTGACCAACTATTTCGGTAATTCATCATTCTATTAAGATTCAACAAAGCAAAATGTTCTCTAAAGTAAGTTATAGATTATAAGAACGAAAAAAGCTACCTCAATATTTGACTGAACAAAGAAATTCTACATGTTATAAATATAATTATAAACGTTATGAAAATTATTTTATATTTTCCAGATCGTGACTTTGTGCGCAGTGGTAGCGGTGTCCCAAGCCGGACTCCTGCCGGCAGCCGTGCACTACTCGTCCGCCGCGGCCGTCTCCTCCCAAAGCATCGTTCGCCACGACCAGCCCGCAGTCGCCACCAAGCTAGCCGTCGCCGCCCCTGCTGCCGT
>JWHW01052489.1:24840-43012 GCA_000931545.1 Papilio glaucus | reverse complement strand
AGTTTAGCCTACGTAAGCCAAGAAAGTAAAATTCAACGTTGTCATATTATGCATTATTAAGAATAACTCAAAAACTACCGGTCGAATCTTGACTAAAAAAAAAGGAACCTATCGACAAGCATTAGCTCTCGAACTTCACAAACATAAAAAAAACATACACACGAATTGATAACCTCCTCCTTTTTGAAGTCGGTTAAAAAAGAAAAGAAAAGGTTAAAATCCTATTCGCCCTGATAGGGCGAATAGGATTTTAACACAAAAAGCTTAACGTTATACGATAAACCAACCACGTTTCACATCTTACTTTAAGCGTAAGCTTCGTCAAGGACAATGTTTAAAAGAAAACCAGTATTCACAATAGTGCTATCTTCGGTGATAGCTCACTGTCACCTTCGAACTTAAACGATTTCCATGTAAAAGTTGTGTACGCTTATAGTTATTCATACCCGTCCGTCCTTTCGAAATGTAATAATGATGGTGGCACGCAATGTAATCGACGGATGCCAATAATTCATTTTGCAATTCAACCGAAAGTTACTCATGAATAAATAATATTGAAAATATCAAACATATATGTACATACGAATCTTTATTCAAGTTCTTTTTGAAAATACCATATAATTGAAATGTCTGCTCATATTATTTTTATATGTATATGTCTTCAGTGCGTGTGTATGTGACTGAAATCTTAAACAGCTGAACCCATTTTGATGATTTTTTGTGTATGTTTTAATCGGTCCTAAGATAGGTACTCGGCATTGACATCGGGTTCCAAAAGATTTTTTTATCTTTTACGAAAATCTCCAAACCAGCTAATAACAGGAAAGATAACGTGTTATTCTATTTAATATCTTTGTTCTTTAACACTTAATTTTAGTAAACCGCGCCAGCTTTACACAAGTAGAAGAGGTAACACTTTTGTATCGTAATAACAATATCATATGATCATCTCATGACCTAGGGCAAGGAGAACACGCTCCGAAAAACAAATAGAAACTCTACTATAAAATATGTATATGTTGCCAGTCACGAATCAAACTACATTCATAATTTCAAAGAATCAAACATATTACTACTATCGCAAGAACCGTCTCTATGAATTTCGGTCTGCAGTTGTATATTTATGAATTCAATATTTCTGTAAAAAAAATGTTAACGAATTAATACAGATCAGGTAATATAATAGTTTGATACAAATATACAGTAAATTAAGTCTGGATTAGATATTCTCGTTTGTTAGCTGCATCTAATTACATCTATGGCAGTGCCAGTCACGCTCATTAACACAAAGCTGTTTCATCATGTGTCAATCAGTAAGTTTTTTCAATCAATGATCAAAGTATCGCATATTATTAGTCAATAAAAACTTTGTTTCTATGAAAACTTCAGTCTTTTTAATTAACAATTGAGTGGAGAATGGATTTTGTAATATGCTTTTTATGCATTAAACAATATAAAATAATAATAACTTATATTTACACGAATACTACATATTGGAATAAAACTGCTTTTACTGATTTTACCAGTTCCTCCCGTAACCATGACCGCTATAAGGTACTCGAAACGCCGGGAACAAAATTTTAAAATAAATGAGATAAAACCCTTTAAATTAGTTTTATTCCATTATTAAATAAACTCCGCGACAGTATAACCATAACAAGATAATACAATATAGAATCTGTTTTTAATTTCTGAAGAAATTTTTCGTCAAAACTTTTAAGTTCGAAACGGGAAGCTCATCACCTCCTTTTTTTCTTCTTAGTCGTCTAATAATCAAGCTAAAGAACATTACGTACAAAAATAAAGATAGCCCTTGATTATTCCATATTCATATCCATTGACGAATGTAGTCATTCATATTTTTCGCTATGGCATCGAAGCGATCATTACAAATTCTAACAATAAAATTATTATGACCGGTAACACGCAACGATTTGCTAACGTAGATTGATATACCGTAGGTGTACTAAAACCTTCCTCACTTTTCAAATTCATTCCTTCATCAAGTCGTAGCCGCTCATTACTTTATGAAACACTTGGCAGCACTTGGCAGATAAATGCATATAATTGTTATGACAACGAGTCAATATCGAATCAAATATGTTCTATTTAATCGTCAGGGTGTGTCAGTACCCTTGGTGCAAGCAATTGTCGAATTTAAAGTGATGAACCCTTTTTTTACTCCGACTATACTTGTTGTAATGTAAAGGAATAGTCAAGCTAAGCGAACCAAAGAAAGGTTTTAAAAATTTAAGTTTCATATTTCTTAGAATTTCTATATTATCTTGATATTTTAGCAGCTTTGTTGTATGTACGACTCTTTCATAACATTTCACAATGGAGCTATTAAAGTTACTTTCTCTAAATCCACGGACACACTACAAATAATACCCCAAACACTTTCACTTTATCATTGTTTTATTGTCTTCCTGTCTAAAGCTTTGTCATTTAATTTCACATTAATTTTATACATAAACGAAACAAATACAAAAATTAAACAAACATACAAAAGTTCAAGGAAGAAAGATACACACTAAAGGAAAAAATAAGAGAGATATTAGTGTTCCCCGTATTTCAAAAAAGATAAGATTTTTATTTTATTTATTTTTCAAAATAGCAGGTACATCAATTTTCCACTTTGGGTCCTTAAACCTAAATGAGGTTTGTATGGACCCTGCACATTCTCAGTAGTTTATTTGATTGTACATTACATGATGAGAGATAAGTTCCTTACACCACATTTATCCATTTACTAACTTCGATATTCCTAAGAAAATAATGGATAAAACTATGAACGACAAAATATTAATAAATGCCTTTTGTATTAGAGCTTATAGTCGTATCCATACGCCGAAGATCAAAAGCGCAATAAAAAGGCTGAACTGAAATGTTTCATTAATATTAAATAACGCAGTACACACGTGACCTTCGCGGGAAGGCGGCCAAACATTGCATTATACATTCTCTAGCATGGTACTTACAAGCTAAAAGATTTATTAGGTTCGTACATCTTAATATTGAAAATGCAAAACTGAGTTTGTTTGTTACACTTTAACTCCTTAATGACTCAACAGATAATTATAAACTTTTGCATACGCATTGTAAGGGTACAGAAAATGACATGGGTAGGTCACCCATGTCATTTTCTGTACCCTTACAACCTTGTTTATCCTGAAAATGTAACTGGCGATAATACCCTAATAACATCTTCACTAATAATATCGGTTGCCATGGTAATATTTCATGTTTTGACAATATTTTTTTAACACAATGTTACATTCAAAGTTATTATACACGGAATCATTTTACAAAAATTTACAGCGTGAAAAATTAGAAACGAATTCATGGAAAGCTGCGGGCAACAGCTTGTTAAGATATAGCATACATTTAGCAGTTACACGTATCTAATTAATTACTGTATAATGACCATATACCTATTATACTTTTCAAGGCAAACTCTAACATCAAAATAAAACAGCTAGGTACTTAAAACACAAACTCATAATTAGATTAATTTTTTGCTCTTGTTTCGCGAAATTTTGATATTACCTTGACGTCCTTGTATCTAGTGATTAGATATTAAAAGTTGGTTTTATATCTAAGGCTCGAATCCTATCTGCTTTGTCCAACTCTTCACTATTACATGCATTTCTTGGAGAAGCAATATGAATGTACTTATGACCTAAATTGAAATAGGCCTTTGTGGTTCAAACGTGTTGAAAGGTTGAATGGAGAAAGAGTGACAGAAGAAATTTATTTAGATAAAATGTTGTTGGGGGCCATTGGAACTTACAATACTGGGAAATTGCATAGATAAATAGATGCAATAAGACACGCAAGGGATGTACCAGGATCGTGCCAAATGAAAATCTGTAATGTCTACCTACCCCTTTCGTTTAGCTTTCATAAAAAGTGTGTGCAACATACAAATTGATGAATTCTGCTCAGTTTTTACTGCAACATCTTCTATCGTTGATTGCGGATGGCGGATTCGATATGTCAATCTTAGAACATAAGCGTAGTACCATCAGATTAGCACGTAAAGAACTCTCTGCTGCTCCTATACTTCTTTTATTGCAGATAAAATAAACTGAAAAATCTAAATCGTAATATAGGGCGTAACGCATATTCATTGATGTATTAATGCTTTGTAATAAAATAATCTTCTGAAAGATAATAATAAAGGGGTAGGCTAAACCATTACTTTTGATTACCAGGAAATTGTTTATAAATAGTTTTTTTGAGACTACTGTCTATTTTGGCAAAGTATCTTACGAAAACATCAAGATTCGCTTGATCGTGATAACGATTAATCTAGTTAGAACCAGAACAAATAATAGTTATTAATTTAAAAAAAAAATTATACCACATCATATAAATTTCTATTGAACGATAAACTCCAATAAGCTTCATTACGCACAGCATTGTTTTTTTTTTGCTATTACTTTGCATTAGATTATCTGCACTCATAACAACATTTGTATTAGAGTGCTAATAGTGTATAAAGTAAGTAATTTATATGATTTTTTTAACTTAACTGAAGTCATGAGAGTAATATTGCAATTAAGACTAGGTAGTAAACTAGCTCTGGTTCTTAATTGAAGAAGGCGGACAATTCCTTTATTGTACAAAGAGTCTCTCGCTGCGGTCATTGCGCAACAGTTTACTGGAGCACTCGTTGCAGCCAGCTACTTTCTTGCCGCCTCATACGGCCGCGGTCGTGCTGGATAATGCATAATTTATGTAACCGGTTTGTGGCCGGTGGATGAGCATTTTATGTAGGCCATAACCCACTGCGAGAACATAATAAAATGGTTAATATTGTTATCTCGTTTTTTTATTCCAAACATTCTCTTCTTTTTTTCTGTAATTTATAAATTTGTGGGAATACTTATATTTGCATCTTTATAATAACTTATGTTGCAACAGAAAACTTCCTCATAAGGATTTGCAGACGATTTTCCAAACAGAATTCACATTCAGAATTTGCTTTTCATTTTTTTTAATTTTCTTCCACTATATTTCACTAAGTTATTTAGATCACCACATATTTTAATACAAATTAATGCTTCAACATTATTAAAATAACATTCTAAAGTATTTGTCTGTTTATCTCATATATCTATTTAAAACATACCACCTGAACAAAACCGATGCCAATATAATGCAAGTATTGTTATAAATAGTCTATATTGTAATAAACATACTGCATACTTAACTTTTATAGCACTAATTCATTCCAATTGCATAAGTTTAATTACTAAAGAACATTATGTTACGGCAAATTAGCAGGTGGTTCGCTTCAGATCGGATTTCAAACTATTCGTACCCATGACTTTTCCAAAATTAAACTATGTTTCAAAGTAAGCGACACACCTAATGCTAACTGACCAGAAACCCATCGAACTCGGTAACAATAAGTGGAGTTACGATGTGTTGCCAGCCTTGGATAGGTAAATAAGAGATTAGATTTGGAGAATAAGATGAGAGAGTGGGAAAGGGTAGTAAAGTAACAAGTGTACCTGACGAAACACAGAAGTACTTTTCGCGTACCTTGCGTTTTTTTCTGTGACTTTGTGATTCTTTCCCGGTCGAACTGGTCCATTCCTGCACTAGTTGCTGCTGCTGCCGGCTCTAAAGCCATTTATAGTTAATGAGTATCCAAAACCTAAGCATAACAATAAACTTGAGTAGCTTACGACACCACATAGATTTATTAGCTGTCATATCTATATTCAGACTATAAGTAAATAAATTTTACAAGGCAGCGTATAAGGCCTTCTATTGGGGTTTCGCACCATCATGCCCTTGTTACCCCAAAGGGACGTTCAGATTCAGTTTGCTTTTAACATTATAGAAAACGAATATTCACAAACCTCTTGGTTTAAGTACTTGTGTTATGCCGAGGCTCTTATGTTCTAGGTTAAATTTCTCATCAAAGATTTTCTATAATAATTATGGTATTGAGGGCCTTGAGGGCAAGGTTTTTGAAACCAGACATGCAGTAACCTTGGATGCATCCCAAAAAGTGTCAGAGTAGTGATGTAATGCACGAGGCGATCACATAGGGCCGTGTCATGTTGCAGCCGGTTCGGCGGCTCGGGTGACACACGCCCTCGCTGACCCAAACTATAAAAACTACCGCCCATCTGGGCTCCTTATCAATCGAGCTACACACTCCTCGTCAACATGTTGTTTAAAGTGAGATATTTCACATATATACTAGAAATATCAGTTATAAATTAAATAAAAAAAATATATTTCATATCACATTTCGCAAAACTCTTGGTGCCTTCAGGAACTTACTAACAGTCGAAAACTTAGTGATTCACTTTAGCTTTTCTTCAAGTCACAATATAGTCAAAAAATAGAGACCATAAAATGGATCGAACAAAAGAATACATCATAAGTGTGGTTTAAAATTTTAATTGGTATAAAAAATCACTTGCTACTTTTCAGCTCGCATTCGTCAGCATCTTGGTAGCGGTGAGCCATGCTGGGCTCATTGACGAGGGCCATGGACAGGCCGTCTCTTCACAGAGCATCGTCCGTCACGACCAACCAACCAATGGCATCGGCGCAGGACAAATTATTCACCAGTCGGGGCCCCAGCTTCAGCAACATGCAGCAATATTACAGCACAGCGCTCCCCTAGTCCACGGCGGTCCCATTCTCCAACACATTGCTCCCGCTATCCAGGCCCCCTTGGCTCTCGCACACGCCGATCATATCGAAGAGAGTGTAAGTTAACTTTTGTGATACGGAATTGGATGTCGTCATTCTCAATTTAAATTCTACTTACTACATACGAATATACGGAAGTTGTATTTTTTGATGAATAGACGCTATCAAATTTTATAGGCGGATCTACAATCAATTTAAGATGCTTCATTTAAATCACTAAGAATGGAATTGTTATTATTAATATAGCAAAGATTTAAGTAAGCTATTGAAAATATGATTTTTGTACAATAATAAAAATAAAGTGAAAGGCTAAAATCGGATGTGATCAAAACGTGTCCGCTTGTTACGACCCAATTAAATTGTTATTGTATAAACTTCTCAACATAGGAATGTTTTGTAAGCACTGTATCATTCATTCATAGTATCACGACTGATCTACTTATTACTCAAAGTATTAAGTGATGTATAACTTTGTAGCGTATTTTATAACGAATATCATTAAGTTAGTTATTAATACATTACTAGTTAAGCGACTGCATGATAAATCATCTTTCAATTACATTATTGTAAAACATTATTGCAAGTTTCAAAGCTATAATGATTTTTGGCTAATCAGCCTAAATTCAAACAATTAATTAAAAAGTTAAATGGAATTAAAGGTAACTACTACCACCGAATAGGCTTTTAACGTTCTTTACTAACCGAATTTCATAAACTTATTACGACGATTGTTTTAAATTCATTATTTCTGTTCACAGGCTCCTGTGCATTATGAGTTCTCTTATTCAGTGGAAGACCCTCATACCGGTGACCATAAATCCCAGCATGAGAGCCGCGAAGGAGATGTCGTGAAGGGAGAGTACTCGCTCCTGCAACCCGATGGCTCCGTCAGAAGAGTAGAATACAGCGCTGATGATCACTCTGGGTAAGATATTCTATATTTTCAACTACCACCTAGTTGTATTTGAAGTGTAGATGTACATATATTTTTTATTCTATATTACTTTCAGTACTAAAGCTAGTGAATTTCATTGAAAAGAAGAAATGCTTTTTGTGTCATTAAACAATATCTCATATTGTAAACTAATTTATAAAAATAGTTTTATTAAATCATTTTTTTTATTTATTTACAAAACACACATTACAGTACAGAAAATAAGATATTTCGCCAAACTGATAATCATTTTGTTGGCGATAATTTATGCACTCATTTAAAACTACAGATTTATTGAATATTTTATTCAAAGATAGTACATCTTAGTAAACTATTTTCCGTCCGTCTATCCATAATTATAGCGTGCAGTAAAAGCTTTTAGATTTATTATGTTTGCGATGAACTCTGCACAAAACAATGTGTTGGGACCCAAAATTTTGTACTCCATTCGCCTTTTGTTTCTATGGATATGTGGTAGCATGGCAGGTTACATTTAGAATTTAAGAAGATATTAGATCCTCTTGACCAACACATAGTATATAACTAGTATTGCAGAACTGAATAAAGTGTGACAATGTCATGGAATAGATATTACCAGGGAGGGTTGGAGGCGGCCGGCCGTAAGAACTGTAGCCGAAACGTATATAGTATGGACTACAGTCATACTGTGCCAACTCCACATAATGTGGGGACAGGTCAGGGAGATGATGAGTGGCATGGACTAGACCTCAATCTTGAGCATGAGAGAACTTTTTTATGCGGTATTAATACAAGAGAATGGTATATTTGATTTTATTTCTGGAATTTAAAATTTAGGATGCTAAATATTGCGCAAGAAGTCTTTGGTGCATTTAAACAAAGGAGTTTCAAGCAAGCGTAACTAACAACTTGCAGATAATCTTAGAGCATTGCAAATTATGGATCTCCAATCGTAGTACAACTGTTGTTTCGGTCGATAACTTCGATAAAATCGACCGGTTTGAAACTGACTAAAGCACCTAATGTTTGTAACTTAGCACTGAGCCTTGTTTGTTATACAACTTATGCTAAATGTGTTTTAGGCTACATAACGATGGGTAATTATAATGATTATCTCATAATTAGTGTAACGATAAATTAGGACAATAATACAGTCAACAGGTGTGTATTACTCGATGATACATTACCAACTTCATTATTTCTAAGCCGACATAATTTCAATGCATTTATCGTTTTAACTGCTCAGTGACTAGGTAAAATATAATCAGGTTTCGAGTTCAAATCTCATACACAAATATTAATATTATGTATAGCTTTATAGAATTACCGATTCCTAAAATTTCTCCTCAGAGTAAGGTTACACATAAGCCCCTTACCATAGTCGGACGTATTAGAATCTGGTATGGTCTATAAAAAGTTGACCTACTGAAATTGGGTTAAATAAGGTCGACTACAAATGACACATTGTAAAAGTTATGGGTCATGGAAGCTTGTTTACTATAATAACGTTAATTAAATCATTTTATTTTATTTTCAGCTTTAATGCCATCGTCCACAACTCGGCCCCAACAGCACATGCAGCAGCAGCCCCAGTAGTCCAAGCGGCGCCCATAGCCCACGCGCCCGTCCTCCACGCCGCGCCCATTGTCCACGCAGCGCCCCTTGTCCACGCCGCGCCCGTTATCCACACGGCGCCCCTTGTTCATGCTGCGCCCATCGCCCATGCCTCACTTGTACACGCCGCACCATTTTTTGCCCATCACTAATTAAAATTAATATTTTTTTTATGTATTATCCTATTAGAAATAAATGTTATTAACTTATATGTAACACTTTTTTTATAAACAACATCTGTTATATTATTATACATGCCCAATATGCGTTGGCGTCAGGCCAGAAAAAACAGTAGCCAAAACCTTTACGACTATGTTCGTACTGTATGTGTACATCTTCTACCCATAGGTATTTGCTACCAAGAAGCTAATGCGTTGCCTACTTTTAACGGACAGAGGAAGAGATAAACAGAAAAAGTATATTTCCTTTTCCCAGTTATCCTCTACCCCTTCAACTCGCCCTTAAGGATTAGATCTCCGGTACCTCACTCATCACTTCTATTTCTCGCTCGTCCTCTGTGAGGTGGTATTTTATCGGTCGATCCAGCGCATTCGTGAAACGCGATGTGGTTGTTGCAATTTCCACCTATATATTGTTCAAATATTCATTTTGCAATCGCCAATACGTCCGCTCTACCATTGTAACATAATAATTGACTTTAGAAAGAAATTTAAAAATATCGTAACATAAATTTATTTAAAAAAATATTTCTTTTTCATTAACACTGCTCCAATGACAAACCTTCCCACTAATCCCCCAGAAAGGCGCGTTGGAACATGAACACGTCATGGGGGCCAGAAATAAGGTGGATTGAAAATCGTTTCCTTCTGGAGCGGCATCACGTAATCTCTTGGATCACCGTAGGTGATCAGGCATATAAGGCCCTCCGCTACAACAAGGTGAGGAGGGATTACTAGGTTCTTAGCTATGCCTTTGCAAGTTATACCGTTACAATGAGTAGTGTAAGACTATGAGCCGTAATACCGGTATTACGCCTCATCGCCTTCAGGTAATGCCTTAAATTTCCATAAATACCAATAGACACCGATCGCACGAAACGCCTCGCTACAAAGAATCTCGCGGATGTGTTAAATTGGGTAACGATAATTGCTAATTGGTGTTAATTTTAATAACTTCTCTTACACAACACTTTGCAAGCAATTCAATTTCGGGCATATCTTTTAAAATATGTAATATTTTTACGAAAGTTATGAAATTTTTTCCCGTTTTTAAATTTAATTTTAATTGATGAAAATGTATGTTCAGGTCGTTTAATGTTCGTGGAACGTGAAAATAACAATTGTAATGAATTTATATTCTATGTCTTCATAAAAATACCTAGAATGATATTTCTTTACACAAACAAATTGATATTTAATAAAATAAGCTATCCTATGATACATCTTCAAATGCATTTGTACAATACCTTTAACAAAAGATAACATTTATTACATTACATATAGGATTGCGGATATGTCACATTAAATTGAAACGATTGCTTAATCCGTGCGTTACGTTTATAAAATGGAAAGCCAGCTCTCTCGCTTTTAAATTATAATTAAATTAAATACAATCTGTGAAAAGTGAAATTTAGGATATGCTCAGCAATATGGCGTCAGTTTGCGTTAACAATTTTTTATGGTGTATTAGTAATTTTATTTAAACAAGATAGCACTGTAAAGGTAGGTCTTAGAAGTATATGTACAATATTGCGTTCGATACTAGGGAACATATATGTGTAGGTTTTAGATAATATTTTAAGAAACTAGAAGTTTGATAATAAAAACGTCGTCACTATCTAAGTATACAGCTTGGCCAAAAATATATATATGTATGTAAAATATATATAAACTCTTGACGTCAATATGATCAAACCCAATGGTTATATTGTATTTTTTGTAATAGTAATGTAATAAGAAAGTGCGGTCGGAAAAATTCAAATATTTCACACGGCTTATAGCAATGAAATTTGGTTTTCTTAATTTTCCAAGGCATGAAACTTGTTTGCTAAATTCATCAATCAATTCACATAGAATCACATGATGTGATGAACGATTGATCTGGTTAAGTTCATCCGTTATCACCCGACATATCGAGTTATCGCCAGATAAGTTTGGTAAAAACTGTTATTAATTGTGCGCAATAATTCGTTTAGGTTTTTTATTGAGTTAATAACTAATTATAATAGCATTCGCGTTTCAACTCTTTCGATTTCTATGAACATTATGCATCCATACAACTTTAACACCACCGTACGTCGAGATCGAATATTAATAATTAGTTTGTCTTTAAGTTAGCATTGCGTTACTGCAGCCGCTGTAATGCTCTAGTTCCTCACCAGTGTGTAATTGTATACGCACCAGAATCAACAAGAACAGACAGCGCCCAGTTCAGAAAATAATTAAATTAAATAACATCGACCGCACAGATAAATTCAGTGAACGTCGCTGTAAAAAGTTTCTTACAATGATGCCGCTGCCTTTTAGAACTAGCGATCTTAATATTTACTGAGATCCTTCCTCTCCCCGCCCTTTTCCCACTTTTTTATGTAAGGTTTTTACCCATTTCCAAACAAGCTTAAACTTGGTTGGAAATGGTTCACGACAATAGCCGAATGGCGGATTCGAACCCACGACCATGTTGTGCATGTTTCGCAGTGTACACCGTTAACCATTAAGCTATTGGCGCTCGTATTTATTTTTTACTGAGATTCAACTTCTTATAAATATCCATTTACACACATTAGTTGACCATTGGACGCGTATAATAAAATAAAATACAAGTGCGTTAAGCTGATTTCTATTTGAACAGAAGATTCTAAACACTTGGTGGAAATCATGTGAATGGCCTATTACGTCAGGCATTTAGAGGATGCAGTTTGCAGATTATCCACTAGAATGTATAAATTAATTCCCCATTCATACAATCAGACGTATAGACAGTGCCACTGAGAACAAAGCTTAGTGTATCTATAGCGTAGATGTCATCAACAGCAGCGTTAATGAGATACTTTTAGGCTTATAATTATATACTTACTACTACTAAATTTAATAAACGTGTCCTTACGCCGGTAATTTCAAACAATAAAAACAAAATTACACGTGTAGTGATTAATATTTTTATAATTCACTAAGGTCCAAATAAAGAAAAAAGAAAATATAGTATTTATAAAAAAATATATATAAAAAACCAAAACTTTGAAGTCAATGTTTAGCATTGGTAGAGGCCGCAACAACAACATCTGTTGCACGAATGGGCCTTCTCGACCGGTGAAATACCACGACCTCACAGAAAACAGGCGTGAAGCAGAAGTACTCTGCGTTTCGTCTGGTGAGTGAGGTGCCGGAGGGCCAATTTCAGTCCTCTTCCCTTTCCCACCCTTTCCTCATAAGGATAGGATAGGAGCGGGAAGAGGATTGGACGAGGAGGGGGTTAACGGGAAAAAATATCCTTATTCCCGTCTAGTCTAGGCCCTCCTCTGTCCATTAAAGGTAGGCAATCCGCAACACATTTGCTTGTTGCGGATGTCTATGGGTAGTGCTCACTTAACATCAGGTGATCCGATTGCTAGTTTGCCAACTTCTTACATAAATAAAAAAAATGTTAATTCTAAAAAACGAATGAAAAGCGCATTAATTTCTCACGTGCAGTTTTTGGTAAGTTTTACAGCAGTAAGATAATTAATTTAAAATTATTCTGATCAGGTATAGTTTACAAGCATCGAGTTACAACGTGTCAGTGCTGGCAATAACATAAGTGTAACGTTACTATGAGCCTAATATAAATGTAATTGTATTTTTAGATTTCCTTTCTCTGATTTGGCAGACAACCAGGATCACGTCTTATGACAGCATCCGTATATCATTGGAGAAAACAAAGTCGTAAAACGTGATCAAGATTTACGCGATCAACTAATACATGTATAAATATGCTACAGGTAGGCAAAACGTTTAGTAACGTTTAAATTATTCTAACAGCATTTCCCTTCTTAATCCAACTTTAATAGAAAGGAGGCAAACTAGATTAACCATTGTAACTGACGCAATCTAGAACAGTGCAATGACATACTATACTGATCACTGATCATCATAACTGATCCATTTATATAAAGATAATGGTCTCGACATACACACGATTTAGTTACCTTGAACCACGTGCCATAAATTGAAGTAATTACTATATCATTATCAAACTGCAGTATTGTTGCGCAGGCACCATGTAAGGCATCGCATCTCGCGGGTAAAGTAATATAAAAGTCGGCGCTTTGGATTCTAAACATCAGTCGTGTGTGGTCGTTCGGACGAAGCAAACCTAACAAACAGAAAATGTTCGCCAAAGTAAGTGTAACCGTGCCTGTATCCCGTTGAGTAATATAGTGAAAGGATTGTCCCCAGTAACGCTTGCCGGAAGTGCTCTGCATTGACAGCTACATTTAACGCTTTTAATCGGTCGTGTATTTCAGCGTATCTCTCGATCCTCACAACTTCTTAAATTCATAATTTTCTTGATCTTTATTTAAGAACATTTCGAATTACTGTCTTTAATTTTTCTTTCTCAGAAGATTAAGGGGTTAGCTTTAAGATATTGGTCCTCAACCGCAAGTCGCATCCTCAGCCATATATACATGTTGCTTAGGAACGTCGCGTGGACTTTTTGTACTTTATAAAGAACTTCTCTTTTACTCTTTAGATTGTTAAAGAAATGGGCCAACGTTTCTTTCGCTGTATCTAAAATTTGGTACCAACTTGCAACCGAGTAGCAAAATTAGGGGAAATTTCGTTTTTAAACTTTAAAAATGTTGTATATTTACATTTATATTATCTCACTAACAATATTTTAACTATTCCAACCAAACCTAAGCTTGTGCTAAGATTTGGTTTATGACAATATTCGGATAGTGGATTCGAAGCCACCTGATTTTTTGAATTTACACCGGCCATGTTGGATTTAACAGGATTTGTTGGATACGAAACCTTATATCCAACAAATCCAAAAAAAATACGTAGTCCATTGTCATAACCATTAGACTATTGACACTTAATTTTATTTACAGACAGTAGTGGTCCTCTCCGTGGTGGCGCTAGCGGCGGCCGGCGTGGTCCAACTCGGCCATGGATACGGCGGGGAGTCCTACGATCACGAAGCCGTCGCCTACGCACCAGCGGCTCAATTGGCATACGACGGTCATGCGGATCAACACGTAGACTATCACGTAAGAAATTCAACAAAAAATATATATTATATCGCTAATATATATTTAGTTCAATCAAAATTAGATATTCATTTCAATAAATAATTCTAATACTACTAGTATTATATCAATACAAAAATTAATATTTTCATTTGAAAGTTGTCAAATGGTAATATAATTTTATTCATAAACGGAAGACTATAGATAGATATGAAATTATTGGCTACTCAACATTTAAATAACGCTATAACATCGCCACTAAGTTAATAAAATTACCCAATGAAGTTATTAAGGTAAGTAAAGTTAATTTATTCTGATGAGTTCACTACTTAAAGCCTAATAGTATTTTATTAAAATTTGAAGAGCTAACGTTGCAATAGAACTGTTGCTAAGTTTTCGACTTTAAATCTGTTTGGTTCAAGTCAGCACAGATGCTTATCATTTTAATAGATATGTATTTACAAAAAAAAACGGGTAAATCAATTTTTATTTGATAAATTGATACATCCTATAGTTTAATTAAATTATTATTACCTTAAATAATTTTTCATCACATAAGCGAAATGAGAGCATACAACGCAATCCGCACAAAACTCATTACAATTACGAAACGAAGCCATTGTCTCAAAGTAATATAACTTAATGCACTAAAAAGTATGTGGTCGTGAACGTTCCAAATGCGTTGCCACCATTACATAATATTAATTACATTTCGCGATATAATAACTAATAACAAAAGTTATAATAATCAAAGATTTGGAGACATTAAATGGAATTTATAATTTCTACTACAATAAGGCGATGCTGTAACACAATAGCAAGTAACTAATTGATCGGTTGCGTAAAACCAACGGTGTTGTTCGGCCGATACAACTCGATCAACAGTTTCCTGGATACGATACCTATCTACACAATCCAGTACCCAACTTTATGTAAGTCAATTTCATCACCGCCGGTGTTTTCGCTTTTAATACTCTCTGCAAACTAAACGCGAGTAATTATTTTAGTTTAATATAATGTAACTATGCAAATCAACAGATATTTCAATGCAGTTAACGATTTATAATACTTGATTTCCCCGCTTAACGTTGCAGTTAATTTAAAACAAGTCACAAGTTAAATCTCAATCAATTAAATTCTTTTTAACTCTTTTTTTAATATAATGTTTTCCAATAATATTAATATTATAATACAATATTGGGTCCTATACATGTTTATATACATACATATGTATGTATATAGTTAGTTGTCTGTGATTTAAGATCGGTCCAAATCATTTTCTCATATTATCCATAAAGCATTGCGCGTAAATAGGAACAGCGTTCAAACATCGATTTACAGTCGTTCGCAATCCAGAAGAACACTGTCACAGGATTGTCGGCCGCAAGCTGTAATTTGATATAATCTTCATTGTTATTATGTAACTGTTTTCCATATCTAACTGTCGAGTAAATTTGCAGTCGTGACTACAGGGCCGCTAGTAGGATTTAGTTCTCAGGAGTATTGCGAAATTCTAACCCAAGAGTCCGTGGATGGGGATATAACGACTGCCATGAGACATGAATGGAAATGGACCGTTGTTTGCATAAGTCGCGTGCTCTCACGCTTGATTTAATGCTCGATCTGGATTGTTAAGAACTAAAGGCCTGTTATCAATGTTACACAATCAGTTAACTGGTTCTATTACTCATTCTTTAGGGCACTCAGCTTTGTGTAGACACGCTAGCTTGAACATTATTGGGCTGTATTATACCTTTCCTAAAGGAAGCTCTGATAATCAAGTCGCCTATAGCTTGAATTACGGCTTAATGTCTATACGCTCTCTTGTAATATTTTTTCATCTACAATTAGATTTACATACTATATAATGTAGATTTGTTGAGTTGTAAAATTTCGTATGAGATTGAATTCGCCGTCAAAGATTACACTTTTTCTTTAAACACGTAATTATGTAGTATTATCGTCTGTATCGTGAGATTTCATGCTTTTTGGATTCGTCGTGTTCGGCCAACTCATTACGACGTCTTATGTCGAGTTCCATATTGTTTTCCGGAATGTTCTATCTCTTTTTTAAAATTGGATAGAACATGTTGTATCATATTTTATTGTGTTGTTATTTTTTCTTTAATAAGTGTGAACATTTTAAATCGATTCAGATATCTTCGAGGCGATGGTGATAATACATACCAGCCAACCTAATAAAAGCGTGTTAATAACAATAAAGACTAAATTACTTAGATACTTACTGTGATCGTTTACACAACAGGCTCATCCTAAATACGACTACTCTTACTCGGTGTCCGACCCTCACACTGGCGACCACAAGACCCAACACGAAGCCCGCGATGGTGATGTGGTGAAGGGAGAGTACTCTCTGCTGCAGCCCGATGGCTCCTTCCGCAAGGTCACCTACACCGCCGACGATCACTCAGGGTAACTTATTTTTATATCTTATTCTTCTAATACTGCACGAATGGGCCGACTCGACCGTTGAACTACCACGATCTCACGACGACGGGCGTGAATATAAATATTCTTTGTTTTGCCTGATGCACTCATTTTTCTTTGGAGATAAACAGTTTTATGTAACGGTATAACTTTGCAAACATTTATTAAATTATATATTTTTTTTTCAGTTTCAACGCAATCGTGCACAACACTGCGCCCGCGCATCCTGAATACCACCACTAAACATCTCTGGCGTAGGCCACTGCTTCCATGTGATATTATTATGTACCTTAATACTTACCTAGATAGTCTTTAGTCGACGTTAACATTTATTTTAAGACTGCGGCGAAAATAAAGTATTTAAAAAAATTATTGTTTCATTTGTCTCAATTTTACTGCTCGAATATTACGGTAGATCTGGACGTCACCTTGTGAAATGATACAGCGATATTTCCAAATTGATACGACTTAGAGAAAAGACTGAGGAAGAAAAAACTTGAGAAAACTCTTTGTTTATAACAATATATTTTTTTATAATTTTTTTTATGTTTATAAAATATTAAAAAAAAACACACATAAATTTAAATAAAGGGTTAAAGTAATAATCAACTTCTATCCTTAATTATTTTGTACATTTACTGTTATACTTTCTTAAGGCATCATCGTATATTGGTATTTCCTTAGCTGACGGTGACACCGACTCCAAAAAGAAATATGATTAAGAATTGATTCTTATGTTTAATTGCGTAAAATTATTTTATACTTTTAAGGGCATTACTTGTTTTTGAATAGAGTTTTTTTGAAGTCGGTTTTGTTTTTGTTTAAAAGTTTTTTGTATGTTACTTCAGGATTATGAAACTTTTATATATGCACGTTAGGTGGCGTTCGTGGCGGAACTATCGTTTGACAGTTGCGCGCGCATGCATTTCACATAATTCCGTACAGTCTTTTAGCATTGTTTTGACATTGTCATATTATTTGTTTCAAATTTAAAATTATTGTTCGCAAAAAAGATAAATATTAATATTTTAAAGATGGGATGCAATGGGAGATTGACACATTTGAGTAACCGCGTAAACAGTTACGTATAATTTTACATTGTGTACATACAATTATTTGTATTAATTTTAACATTATCATACAGAGGAGGGGTCGAGCTGGTGATATAGTTCGTCGAAGCAAGGCAATTACTCGGTGAGCTGCTTCACGTACAAACCGCCCCGATAACCGACGAGCAACGGATAATGAAAATACTCGGATTGGCATGTGCGAATAACGTTCTAGAGCGACTGAAAATTGAATATTAGCGAATAGAGGTAGAA
>JWHW01052489.1:0-19051 GCA_000931545.1 Papilio glaucus | reverse complement strand
GGTATGGTTAAAAGAAATATTAGTAAATTATTTTAATAAAAATAAACATTTCATATACACGACCGCGGAGGGTTGGCGTCAGGCAGGCGGCCGGACATAAACAAAACAATAGCCAAAACCTATATACAGTATGGACTAAAGTAGTACTGTGCCGACTCTACATAAAAAAGTGGGAAAAGGGCAGGGAGAAGAAACTTTATTTAGAATGACCCGTCTTTATTCCATAGATATAAAAGTTTGATACTCATTGAGAAATAAGATTTCTTAGTAATATTTTACATGCTATGGTAATAATGTGTTTAGAATGAGTTCTCAAATTACAAAATTAGATGTAAATTTCAAGGTTTAAAACTAAAACAGTATACGTGGTCCGTAACATTTTTGTTGAAACATATCCGCACTGTATACATATTTATAAATCTCCGCAATTATCTTAACAATACAAAATGAAAAATTTACATTACTTGTAACGATGGAAGTAATTTTTATTGTGATTTAAATACGAGCTACAGTTTTTTTTTCAGTTAACGGATAGATTCGTTCCAACAATATTATTCGAAACCGATACATTAAAAACAAGGCTAAATTAAAATATTATATGTTACGTTTTCGAGTAAATCGACAAACAACAATATGAAATAATAAAAAACTATTAAAATGGTAGTTCTTTTAGTTAGTTACACTACACTGTTTATTGCTAATTAATAATAAACAAAATATAGTCTTTATCTGTTAAATGCATATTAAATTGTTGTCAACTCTTCCTTTACAATAATGTTACATTTTCGTTATGAATGTACTAGTGTTTTAGGTACTTTCTTATAATGATAACCACGAGTCTGTAAAAAGGCTTTATTATAATATACTCTAACTGTAGCACAATACATTCATTGCCTTTCTATCATACCTGACCCAGTTACCCGAAATAAGTGATAATGAGCCAATACTACGCAAGAGGCATGCGTTTTGTAAGGGCTTAATTATTAATTATTGTTCGATTACTTTCGACAGTCAAACCACTTGATTACTGCTTCGGGACCTAGTTCGATCAGCTAAAGTCTATATTATTATATTTGAAGATGCACAAACACAAATTATGTCGCCGTATTTTCATGAATGTAAATGTAGTAATAGTGGTTGGCGCTTAGACTCCCTATGAATGCGAAACAAGTTATTTGTTTTTCGGATTTTCATTTCCATGGTGAAGTTTGTGCTAAATCTAGAAGACCTATTATTGTTTTTCAAACTGCTTTTTGTCTTCTAAACCATAACATTTCGAATGTTTAATTTTTTTACAAAATTCTGCTACAATTCACTTCTACTCCACTTGCCATGTTGAATGACGTATAATGCGCTTTTAGGCTATTTATATCTTTATTTATATATTTTGTTATACAAAATTTTATTTCGTATGAATTGCACGAAATTCATTTCATTCCTCTTTAACATTAGGATATGAATGTTCTTTAGCTAAAAGAAAAGAATTCTATATTCGATATAAAAGTAGCAAAGTACAAGTGTAATAATGCTGCTTTTGAGCAAAAAAATCTTTTAAGCCAGTCATACTTCAAGTGCATTGTATTACATCTTGTCTGATTAACAGCGGTGACTATACCGCCACGGTTTAATGCACACTAATTTGATAATAGGATATAAAATAGGAAATACAATACCGGTGAACAGCAACGATTGCTATTTTTATGTTCTAATCGATACAACACTGATTCACGATTATAGATTTAAATACAGACAGATTGACCTTGAATTCATGTCAGTGTTACGGAGTCAAGGTGCCCGCGAACATTTCTCCGCCCCACCAGCACAGACGCTGCCGCCCGCGACCTGCACGTATAAAAACATTATGTCCGACCATTGACATCAATCAACACTTGGTAGCTAAGCCAAACACACACAAAATGTTCAGCAAAGTAAGTCACCAAGAAATAAAAATCTTTTGTACTTCTAAATTAATCTTGAAAATGTAGTATATAGTATATAGTAATGATAATTTTTAAGAATATAATTTCGTTAATATCGCACACTCTAACTTTTTAGATTGTTGCTTTCGGCGCTCTGGTAGCGGCCGCCAACGCCGGCCTCCTGGCCGGACACGGCGGGCTCGTGACTTCCCAGAATGTGGTGCACCACGGTGCCGGCTACGCCGCAGCTCCCCTTGCATACGCTGCGCCTCTTGCCCACGCTGCCCCTGTTGCCTACAATTCCGGACATGACTACTATGTAAGTAAATCACACCGGCTTATATTCCTGATTTAAAAATTAAGGAATCAATATTTATCAAAATTTTGTTTCCAGTCTCACCCTAAATATGACTACACCTACTCCGTGGCTGACCCCCACACCGGCGACCACAAGTCGCAGCACGAGATCCGCGACGGCGACGCCGTGCACGGCTCCTACTCCCTGCTGCAGCCCGACGGCTCCGTGCGCACTGTCGACTACACTGCCAATGACCACACCGGGTAACTATACTATCAACTAATAAAGACACAAATGAATTCATCAGCCAACCTATATCTACTGTTGAATAAAGATCGATCCCTTGTCATCCTCATAAAGTGGACTACCTCGAACTTGACTATCGGTCTATCTTATGGGAGGAGTACGCACGCTGCGTCATATGTGGCCACTATATAAAGATATTAAATGTTATAAACCCTCATGTTCCAAAACCCCAAACAGAGTGGCCATAGGAAAAACTACTAAGCAGAAAGCGCCTTCTCGATAGAAATAATTATGATCGTTATAAGTTCACTCGAGTTTTTCCATTTACATTTTATTCTATGTCATTATTTTGATTACAGTTCCATTTTCATTTCATACTTTACTATTTACTATTATATATACTTTACTATTTTATTAAGTATGTTTATGTATAATCTTAAACTTTTTTGTTCCAGTTTTAACGCCGTAGTACATAACTCCGCTCCCGCTGTCCACCCCGCGCCCGCGCCCGCTCATGGCTACCATCATTACTAAATTAAATCGACTTAAGGGATAATGGTCTCCGAGATTTTTTTATTTATTTATTCTCGTGTGCAATGATTGTGATTACTGTAAATAAAAAATAGAACTAAATATAAAAACAAAAATCATTTTATTTATATTTATCTACTTAATTAATTTGGAAAGATAATAAGTAAACTCTCTGATAATTTCAAATAATACAGTTTATTTTAATTTATTAAGATACAAAAAAACATACAATTTGAAATTAAAGTATCTTAAAACCTAATACAGGTTTGTCTAGATACTTGAGTACTACGCTAATTATTAATTTACATAAATAAATAAACAATATTCAAAGCGTACACTCTGCTAGAGAGAGGTTTTTACTTTATACCAGAATATGTCAGAAGTATATAGGAATTTCAAAGTTCAACTTACATTTAAAACTTTTTATATTAATTAAACATTATTAATTTAAATACCTACAAATTTAATACATTTTAAAATTTCATACTGTACCAGACTATCAGTATCCATAGTAATCTTTATGACATATTTATAATAATGACTACAAAATACATATTTGTATACTCTTACAAAAAATATATTATTTTATTTGACACCTGTACTAACATCACGCAGATCTATATATTCGATTTTTGCTGTGTACCACTATTATAGGAAGCAAGAATAATGGATCAGTTGCAAAGAAGCTTTTTCAAACCAAGCAATATTTTGGTCAAAGTAAGATATTGATTTTTATTTTGTAATAAAAACTTATATATGCTATATACATATATGTTTATATATTTAGTTTTTAATGGACTTTTTTAATGTAAAGTGTGAGACGAAATAACAAACACTATGTACTACAATAATAACCAAGGCTTACAAAGCACATACATAGCAAACAAAAAAGCATTCGAAAGATGTTTCGATTCACAGATATTATAAATAAATGATAAAATATAACTTCTGAGTATTAAACAAATTAGAAGTAGCTATAATAATTATTTTTTTTTTGAACAAAGAGTTACGTTTTGATTTTTAAAATAAGATTTTAAGGATAGGGTTTACTTATAAATATATTCAAATAATATTAGCTGCACAGTTGTACAGGATTGCTTAATGAAACTATAATATATAAACATATATACATATGTCCAATCCGATCTACATCGACGACACTATTATGGAATATTTCAAAGATTATATAGATGCGTCTTCTGATCTATAGCTTGTTTCATATCAAGATGGGATTTTTCTAAACAAAGGTATTTACGTTAAAATTCGTCAATTCTAAACTATTTTCGGAAAACATTTCTCATATTACCTGGCTCTCCATATTATATAATTTCAGTTCACTTCATCTCACGATTTTACCAAAATTACAAGATATTCAATGTAAGTAAAAAAGTGTAATGGTCGCAATGTACATATGTTAAATGGCGTTATTTTGTTTACAACAATTATATCTTGATATGAAACAAGGTAAAGATTCTTACTGAGATGTTGTCGATATCTATAGAGATTTTAAAATTAATCTAACATCGGTCGTTTTCGCATAGAAAGTTAAGTTAAAATCATAACGATGGATTCTTCCTCCTTGGTACTTGAGCGGGCCACGAGTATAGATTTTTGTAAAGATATACGATAAAAAATACTTTTTTAATGTCCTTGAATGGTAGGTTTTACTTTTACCTTCACAGAATATTTTTACTTTTGATCATTCTATTGGTATTCTACGGTCATGAATATAATTCTAGCATAAGGTCAAAACTATAATTTATACTACTATATAAGTAAAACCATATAGAGGAAATATGAACAAGGTTAATTGAAACAAAAACTGTTAGTTTTGTTAGAATTAATTACTGTACTCAATATCAAAATAACGACAAAACTTACAGATTAAATGTAAAATAATGGATGTTAAAAATTTACATGGCTTGAGTATTGCATCTAACCTTCTTTTTAGAGTTGTAAAAATTGTATTTTAAAGTATTTTATATTGGCTTTTTGGAGTTTTTCTAGTCCTAGTAAAATAAGAGTACGACATTTCTATCACATAATGCGGATCACAGTTGTGGTTAATATTCCATGACTGTATACTGGATAACTGCAATCCGAAGAACTGTACAACTCCTTTGTCTAAGTAAATATCGTAGTCAGTATTTATACTTCTGTGTTTTATATGATAACCGTGTTTAATGTGATGAGTAAAGGTAGAGTTGTTAACAGTGCTATTGCCCGCAACAATATATTTTGCAAGAATAGGCCTGCTTGACCAGTGAAATACCACACGAACTAGAAGTTTTTCAGCGTTTCGTCTGATGAGTGAGGTGCCGAAGGCCTAACCCTAGTCATTTTCACCTTCCTGTCCTTTAAATAACGAAAATAACGGAAGGGATTTGACGGGACAGTGGGTGGACAGAAAAGGGAAATTATCTTCTTCTAGTCCTCTCTCCTGCCGAAAGGATAGCAATGCAATTCATCTTGTTGTTACGGATTTCTATGGGCTAGTTTGCCTCCGTTCTTTAATAAAAAGTACGCCTTGGACTACGCCTTTAAGAAAAAGTTAAACTTTACTTGTAAAGTTTAACTTTTTCTTCAAGTACCTTCTACTTCCGGAGGTCAGCTTTCATTTTAGGCCTTTTTATTTTAAAGCTGCGCGGAATGATGTGGTTCTTAATTTTTACCATGAAGATTTACTGTTCATTACTCCAAAAGTGTAAACCTTATACCACTCGGAATATTAAGATCATCATTCGAATACAATCAACTTCCTTTCTTGTTTTACACCATCAGTTACTACAAGAAGTAGTAAAATGTCATGAATTCCACTATAATTTGTCGACTTGGCCTGATAATTACCAGCGTTCACTCCACGGACTAGTACTTGCGTAAACAAATGTGCTAACATCGGAATAATCACTTAGAAATATCACTCGTACTATCGGAAACTATTTGCTACATTTTCCAAGTCCCGATTTGTTTTAATATTTCAAATGCGTATTTCTGATATGATCTGGCGTACGCTCCTATTTTCTAAATTTATAAAAACCACATGTTATTATGTTTGTTCATACTAATCCGAAAGTTTTGTATGAACGTTAAGTATTGCAATACTTTTTGGCTTTGATAAGGCTCTGTCGAAATTCTGTTGTGGCCAACATTCGTTGTCGCATTCCTTATCAAAATGCGTATAATTGTATTTTTTTGACAAATTTTTAATCTCCTTAATATTTTACTTCCTCTTAGTATTTTAATATGACTGTAAGGATTTTTCATAGGAAAACGGAAATCCACGATCTCTGCCTATTCCTCTGGGTTACGGCCGTGAGCGCGTATTTATTTATTTTTTATTTAAAAAGTTATATTTATTTATTTTAATAAACAAAAGTTTTATTAAGTGCATTAAAAAACCCCGAGCGTTGTTCAGCTTCATAACAATTAGATCACATTTGGTGGTACCCTGAATAAAATAAACCGTCAAATATCAGGACAACCGTCAAGGATCAGTATAAAAAAATCGGCCTCCATTGAATTATAACAGCTATGATAATGATATAACAACGTTACAAACGATATCCGTGCCAAGCTTATTGAGATAGAGTACACTGATGAAGTATACAGAGTAATGCAATTTTGATTAAATTATTGTCATCCATTACTGAGCGCTATATTGGTATAACATAAAAAAGCTTACTAGGCGAGGGTGCTAACTATGAGACATAAGGTCATAAATTTCATTGCACAATTTGCCTATATTTACCTACAGGCTCCTGACACATACTTTTTAGATTAAATGTTAAGCCGAATAATAATATAATTGAACCAATAAACCAATGCCACATTTGAAACATGTAATGTTTGCGTGAGTTCAAGTAAAAAAAACAATAGCAAGTATATAAAAATTGGTAAACAAATTGCAGATGGACACATTCCTTAGTTGCATTTATTTTATATGCAAAAATATTTGGAGAAAGATTTAGTACCTTGAATTAATATAAGTATTACACACAGTCAAGGCGTACTCGCGCAATTCACAGCCCCACTCAAGCCGGGCCAAGCGCCGCTGCCCAGCTCTTATAAAACCATTATTTCCTCCATCTGACACCAATCAACTCTCGGTAGTTAAACCATACACACAAAATGTTCAGCAAAGTAAGTCACATTGGCTTTTTAGTATTTTATTTATTAAATGTAATGTATATCATAATTATATTTAACAAACACGCATTAGGACATGTGTTATTTTAATTTCCTGATAAAAGTCCACAATACATGACATCTGTAATGCATCCTAGGCACTCGACAGCTTTAAGTGCAGTGGGTTGAAGTAGATAAACATAAAAGTAAAGTTATTGTTTACTCAAAATCGATCTTTTGTTATGTACTTGGCGCTAAAAGTAAAATCAATTAAATTGAATTTAGAAATAAACCCATGAAAATTTACAAGTACCTCTAACTTTAAATAATCTCTTTTTATTTCCAGATCATCGCTTTCGGCGCTCTGGTAGCGGCCGCCAACGCCGGTCTCCTGGGACACGGATATGGCGCAGCTGTATCTTCGCAAAGCATAGTGCGTCATGATGCAGGACACGGTTATGCTCCTCTTGCTCACGCTGCAGTACCTGTTGCCCATGCCGCGGTACCCGTTGCCCACGCTGTACAATATGCACCAGTCGCTCACTACGCTGCCCCTGCCGCCGCCTACGGTGGTCATGATTACTATGTAAGTCGTTTTTTTTTATATTTGGCTTACTTGTTCTTTTTTGCTCACAACAATACTATGAAATATAAATCAGTGGAAACTACAACACGTCTAAGTATCAGAATCATTGTATTATTTATTAATCAAGGAATGATAAACTTAAATGTATCTTATTTGTTAAATTGCAATACATTTGAAGTATTGAAACTAAGACTAACAAAAACGTGGTTAACACTATAGTCACGCTTCCGTCTGTTGGTTTTACAAAAACGTAAAAATTATAAAACATAAACTAATAAATACTGGAATCACACATTATAAATGGACATTTTGTGTTCATGCATGCATGATAAGTGTATTTATTTGTATTCTTCATTTCTTAATATTGTGATTTCAGTATACAGCATTTATGTTTTTCTTTAGTATAACTCATGTTAGCATTATACTAAGTTTCACAAATATGTGTTATTATTTCTCTATATTAAAATCTTTTTCCGACCTAAGGCTCACCCGAAATACGACTACACGTACTCCGTGGCTGACCCGCACACCGGTGACCACAAGTCGCAGCACGAGATTCGCGACGGCGACGCCGTGCATGGCTCCTACACTCTTCTCCAACCCGATGGCTCTGTACGCACTGTTGACTACACCGCCGACGACCACACTGGGTAAAACTACTTACATTTTATGTTTACCAACATCCAAGTAATACGATCTTTAGTAAATCTAACTGTGTAGTTTAAAAGGCCTAGGATGCAACAAGCGTGGACTAAAATCTCACGACTCACAGTTCATAGAAACATAGCTTTTTTTTTATTTCAAACACCTGTTTGTAATGCTATACTCATACTTTACGAATAATAAAACAAACATAAACTGCTCCAAGAATTTTTCCTACTGGCACATGTTGCCTTTAACGACCCCATTAAAGTGTGAGCCACTGAGAGCTTTCTGCGTATGAGTCTTTCTTTTTCAGAGAAACTTATTAATGGAACGTTAACAGCAATACATTTACAACTAAACATTTTTATATAACGATTGTTAAGTTTAATATTTTTCATGATTTGTTCCCGTGCTTGCATGTAGTACGTTTGTCATATCTTGTAATTCAATTGAATATGAATTTGTTTCAGTTTCAACGCCGTAGTACATAACTCCGCTCCCGCTGTCCACCCCGCGCCCGCGCCCGCTCATGGCTACCATCATTATTAATTTTAATTATTAATTTATTTAAACCTTGTGCAATGATTGTGAATACTATAAATATAAATTTTAATGTGATATAAAACCTCTATTTATTTTTAAAACTTTACCATCAATGCTTTCCAAATCATTCACTGAGAACTAAATTCTATACTCATATAAGTAGTAACTAGTAATTTTATAAGCAAGCTTAATTTTACGTACTAAAAAAATAACAGAAAATGATATACATAATATCAATACCCTAGTTGATTATTGAACTTGAAATATATAATATTATATGTATATTCCCAACTTCACGCAATAAACTTCAATAATGTATGTTATGAATAAAAAATATGTCCAATATAACTTGTGATAATATAGAGTACAATAGATATAGACAAGTTTCATCAGCAAGGTGATTTATATTAAAAGTAACAAGGCGAGATAAATTCCATCTCTATTACTGCTTTTTATGAGTTCACCTTAAATAAAAAAGACTAATATAGACATTAATAAAATATAGCTATAATGTTCATCAATTCGTCGTCGTCGCTTATACAATAACTATACAGTTTTTATAAGTCTTTATACTAAAATAAAATAACTGTTTGAGGGAATCGAAAGAGGTATATTGAAATATAGAAGTTTATGTATTAGGTTGGTCCCAAAGAGAAAGCAATATAGTCAGAGCGAGGACATTATCGAATTGCGCGGCGTGGAATTTTAAAGATGGAAACATGTTATTTCTGTCAAACTAATTCATCTCCACTTTGGAAGATATAGGTATATAAGGTTCTAAATTGGAAAGGACTTGGTAGCGACATCTACGATGAGTACATCACTCACGTTCGATTCCAATGACATTGTAGTCATGACTAAATCCATAGGAGACTTTATAATGATGCTCACCGGGCCAAATAGAGCTTTTAACATAATGAGACATAAAATGAACAGATATAAAACAAAAATCATGTCGAAAATCCACGTTCCATCAACCCAACAACAAACGCTAGCTGTACTTTTAAAGTCATTGAAATGTCTCTACACTCATATGTCTAGCTGAGAAAAATTATCGAATAGGTATAGTTCCAACTCCGAGAAAGAGATCAATATGTATGATTTGGTCCAAACTGTCGCGGTGTCCCATGGCCAATTTCTTTAACCAGTACGTTGACCAACGGCACCAAGATGTGACCTCACAACATCATAACGAGGCTCAAGGGACAACGTAAAGTGCGATGTTAGGAAAATCGATAATCAGAAATTATATGATCCGCAGTAGAATCATGATAACATTGCTCGCAGAATCAAACCGTAATGCGGCTAAGGGCCAATGGGACCAAAAGGTTTTATTATTAAATTTCAGGACGAAACAGAAGGTCAATTTTACAGAAGGTCTACCTATAAGCCTCTCATAAAATGCATGGAATATATCAACAAACTAGTCAAGTATATCGGAATCCACTATAGTGTGGATGGAGACTCTTCTGACGATACGGTACTTAGTAGAGACCCATGTCAAACAATAATGATGGTTGTGGCAAATAACCCTATGTAAATTAAATATTGTTCGATCCTTGATGGAATAATGTGGATGCAATAATGAATATCCATTATAATAAACACAGGCTGGTTAGTTTTAAGAGCCAAGTCTAATTGCTGTATTAATAGTAAGAGTTTCTAATAATATTAAATATGTAAGATATATCAGAATATCATCGACATCCAAAGCTCTAGACGCAGAAACTAGGAATTCTTGTTTATACCTCGAGAATACATTGCTATAACTAATTAATCATTAAATTTACGAACTAAAATAAATAAACAAAAATATACACATAAGCAATATCCCAGGCGGATATTGCTTATGTGTATATATTGTTGGTTTCGCTGTTAAAATAACCAATTAAGGTACATAAAGGAATAGACTATCTCAGCAATTTTTTCAAAAGAGTAACCGGAGATCCGTTTAATTAAATAGTTAAACGTTTCCTTAACAGTCACGATCACTTAGAATTGGGTGACAAATTTGGAGCAAAAAAATTACGAAGTCAACCTTTACTTTCAAAAAAGACGTTACGGCGATTTTTTTTAGAACACTTTAACTACAGCGTTTATTTTCGAATGCTTCAACTCCTTTGGCAGCCAGTACTTAAACTTATCATACATCATATCAAACATATATCTCTATTTATAAATGATCATCACTATTTATAAATCTATAAATATATATGTCAAAATAAAGGATTAAAGAACAGCGTGGTATTGTTTAATTTCAATTATAAAATGCGGTACTCGTGTAAATAATTATCCTATGTTGAATTTCACTAAAAATAATTATATAGATACAACTATCTATATAATTATTTCTTGTATAAAAGCGAATGCTACACATTGAGATGAAACTTATTTTACGGATTTTATCGTGTTTATTTAATGTTTTATTAGTATATTATAACAAAAATTTATTATTTTTGTTTATACTTTAATATATATTCTGATGGAAATAAATGTAAAACGATGAAAGATGATATTTTCAAGTATACTATTTTATTCAAATAACATACACTATTCATAAAATAAGTAGACTATTAAACAGGAAATACGTGTTGCATGTCTTTTCGTAATAAACTAAATAACTCATGTTCGACTACTTGTGTAAAGCGAAACGACCTTGAGATCATGTAAGTATGAGAGTCAAGGTGACGATATACATTTCTCCGCCCCACCATAATCAAAGCACGCGCCACCAAATCTTGTATAAAAAACTATTATGTGCACCCGCTGACACCAATCAACCTTTGTTAGCAAAACCATACGCACAAAATGTTCACCAAAGTAAGAGTTTAATTGAATATTTAACGAAATTCAGTTAAAACTATAGAAATTATGGTTTTAGGAAGAAGAAATTAGTTTTTACGGCTTTAATTAATTATGTATCATTCTTATTCAAATTGAATTATATCTGATATTTTTCTTAAAAATCATAATGTTGTAGCTGATTGATTAAGATATAGTCAAAAAGAAACCACAGCATTTAAATACTCTCTTTCTAGATCGTTGCCTTCGGTGCTCTGGTAGCGGCCGCCAATGCCGGACTCCTGGGACACGGACATGGCGCGGCTGTATCTTCGCAAACCATAGTGCGTCATGACGCAGGACACGCTTACGCTCCGATTGCCCACGCTGCAGTACCTATTGCACACGCTGCAGTACCCGTTGCTCACGCTGTACAATATGCACCGGTCGCTCAGTACGCTGCCCCTGCCGCCTCTTACGATGGTCATGATTTCTATGTAAGTAAAATTGTATGGTACTGGTGGAGCCCGTGATATAGCCAGCAGCATCCAGTACCAAGAGCTCACAGAATACGGGAGGAAAGTAGAGGTACCTATACGTTTAACGTTTTGTCTGACAAATAAGATGCCGCAGGCCCTCACTTTACTCTCGTTTTGCTACTTCTTTCTGTTTTTTTCCTTTTTCCTACACTTTGTCTGCTAGCGCAATCGTATCTACGTAGCTTTAAATTACATTTTTTTTATATCAGGCTCACCCCAAATACGATTACACGTACTCCGTGGCTGACCCGCACACCGGTGACCACAAGTCGCAACACGAGATCCGCGACGGCGACGCCGTGCACGGCTCCTACTCCCTGCTGCAGCCCGACGGCTCCGTGCGCACTGTAGACTACACCGCCGACGACCATACCGGGTAACTATAACAATACAAAATAGTATTTCGGCTCAAAGACAAACCAATGTCTTTTGATGTTCATATGTTTCTCTCGTTCTAAAAAAAGAAATAAAAACCAAATCAGTCTATGATTTGGTTTTTATTTCTTTTTTAATAACTGTGAAAACTCGCAGTGGACATGAAAACAATGATAAAATGATAGTTTGTCGCCTACCTAAATTGGTATTATTAGCGATCCTGATGCCATGACAATTATTAAAAATAGTAATAAAATTATGTTTCATATTTTCAGTTTCAACGCCGTGGTACATAACTCCGCTCCCGCTGTACACCCCGCCCCCGCTCATGGCTACCGTCATTACTGATTTAAATGAGACTAACGTTTACCCGACATTAATTTATTGGAGATGTATTATGATTGTAAATAATGTAAATAAAAATTATATCTAACGCAATTTGGTTTTTGTTAATCTACACATCTATTTACATAAAATATATATAAAACAAACTCGTCTTAGTCCCACCATTTATAACGCAAGAACGGCTGCACGGTTGGATTTGCCTCCGCTCCAAATAGCAGAATCACTAATAAAAATATGAAGAAATTGTGTTTTAACATACATTTTTCGTATGTTACGTTATTTCTGATTATTATTATTTTATACATCCTGGCTTACATGTACAACAAAACGAAAAATTTCATATATCTCAAGGTGTTTCAATAAAGGGAATCGTTCCGAGTGCAACCCATCTAGTAAAAATGCAAAAATGAATACAGCTAATAATGTAGCACGACATAAATTAATTCTAAGGTGGAACGATGTTTGCCGGCTAAACTATCTTTATCATAAATCAAAGTACTCTTACTGCATATGCCTGTGTAAAAGCTATACAGATTTTCATACGGTTAAAATAGGTAGTTTAGAAGTAAAATTTAATTGAATATTATTGCCGAGGAATACGTAATAGACTAGTGCGACATTACATTAGAATAATTTATTGGCTGGCTATCTTGCTGACATAGAAAGAACCTAATACAAAAGTTTAACAGTAGAACCTTTTTTCACTTTTTCTTTTTTAAGTTAAATTCAATAAATTTCACTTTTAATAATGAAAAAAAATAACCGTAGATAAAATCACGATCACAATTATAATGTGTATGACCGATGCATAGCCTACCCCTAAAGGTATATGGTAATTTTTTTACAGTTTCACTAGACTGTAAAATCTAATTGGATCAGTGAATTACACAAATTGTAAAACTCTCAGATTGGAAATACTCATACTGCGTCGTCAACAAAAGAAGTCAAACAAATTTATGGGTGGGTAGTACTTACACCTACTTCTATACGAGACGCAATTTTTGATTCTAAAACAACAAATATATAGTAGTATAGTCGCTCTGTATTATGTCTACCGAGATAGCTCTTAGGGGTTGAAATCTTATCTTCATAACCCTATCTTCTCCCTAGAAGCCGAATATATTTAAAGGTTTCCGACCCCATATTCAAAGAAAGGATAGTATGACAGCCGAATTTAGCTTTTAAAAACCTATTTTTCTTTTAACTACATGTAGTATACATAGATCGGCCATGTATCCAAAATCTGTTAGAATAGGAACTAACTTAAGCTAATCCTAGCTCTCAAAATTTAAGATTTTACAGCGACGAATAATAGTTCAGGCACTCAAAATCCTGGTGTGCACGTAAAAAAATGTATTCTGATTAAATCGATCTGATCCGCCTATCTATCTATCCATCACTTACATGGTTATTGAGATAGACATCGGTAAACACTTGCATTCAGGTGTGTAGTTCGTTAAACCGATTTGTGTACCATCCCGGTAATTAGCAATAACGTCTAGTGTTAGCGTGCGCTGGTAACATAACAATGTAGAAAGATATGATAATTACATTCATGTTTGTATGATATACAGGCATTAGTTTCACTAGCATATATCCTTTTTCAATTAATAGAATCAATAGAGTCTGCGAAAACCTTCCATATATTGATCAAAGAATTGATTTGGGATCAAGGCTTGGTCAGATTTCACCGCATTACCTTTTTAAAGTACTATAAAAGCACTGAGTTGAACAATTAACATTATTCGGTTCTAAATTCTGTAACAGTCAGCAAAATGTTCAGTCAAGTAAGAATTGCTTTACACACAAATTAAGTGTCCCACAACAGAATTTTGAGTGACTTATATAATAATATTAAGCCCATTTATTTCCAATCTTAACTATTACTATTACATGCTCTTTTGTTTGCCTTAACTTACTATTTGATTACACTAAGAGAAGAATTTTTATTAATGTCATTCTAATTTTATAATTAAAATATTTCCTTCTTTATAGTAATCAAAAGTATGGTAGGAGTCGGTTCGGGTTTTGCTAACTTATTGTTGATTATATATATTTTGTATGCTTGTTTTAACTTTATAAGTGTTTTAATTATATAAATTGAATTATCTATCACAAAGATCATCCCCGTCTTACGTGTTGGTAGCTTGAGAACAGCTACAAACGTAAAAACAGTTTCATCCATGCTAATATATATTGTCCCACGATTGTTATCAATTATAACAAAAGTTTGAACTCAATCCAATTGCTGTCTTTGCTTAATATTATGGTTCTTTTTACCGCGTGTTTTTTAATTTCAGTTAGTTGCACTCGGTGCTATGCTAGCAGCTGCTAGTGCTGGCCTGTACCATGGCCACGGCCACGCCGTCTCATCCGAGAGCATCGTGCGTTACGACAAGGGTTACGCCGCGCACCCGGCACATGACGGACATTATGCCCATGTTCCATTTTACACCGGCCATGATTATTACGTAAGTGTACTTACACTGAGATGATTTAAGTTTCAATATTGTTATTAAATTATTACGTGATCTATGTGTATAGAGTAAATGTTAAGCAATATCTATAGGTTATACAGTTATTCCAGTAAAAAAGTAAATTTATAATAGAATATAATTTTAGTTGGCTTTTCATTTTAATAGGCTTGTATGACAATGTACTTTTTCTTACCTTCAGGCTTATCCCAAATATGATTACTCCTATTCTGTGGCTGACCCCCACACCGGCGACCACAAGTCGCAGCACGAGATCCGCGACGGCGACGCCGTGCACGGCTCCTACTCCCTGCTGCAGCCCGACGGCTCCGTGCGCACTGTCGACTACACCGCCAACGACCACACCGGGTAATCATTAGTAAAACAGACCCACAAACGGCAGTAAAATAGTTCACGACTGTATTATTACTTTTTTCATCCAGATACTCTTAAATTATTTAGTAGAATATGGAAAACGAAGAAACGAATCACCTGCTGTTAACTTATAACATTTTAAACACAGAAAACTACAGAATGCATCTTTTAACGGCAGCATGTATGTAGCAGTATTCAACCATAAAGGAGCTTATAAAAATAAGTAAAAAGGAATTGGTTTTTTTTTTCAGATTCCACGCGAAAGTACACAACTCAGCTCCGTCCGTACATCCATCACATTATGCAGCATATTATCGCCATTACTAACCAAATATGGTACTTATTAATATATTATATCACATTAGTAAATATTTCAAATTAATAAATACATATGCGCCAAAATTTATCTCTGTTTTTCTTAATTTCAAAATTTGGAAAATTAATTTTCGTGTCAGGGCTAAATGACGTAAATAAAAATTATATTAAAAGTGCGGTGCAGGATAAAGTGTATGTTAAAAGATATAGCTGTGACTTTAAAATGGTTAATGTAAAGGGAAGAACTATAAAAGACGTATTATAATTAAAATACTAGACAAAATTTAGTGTCAATAGTTAGAATATCCATATGATGATGTCACCATGATAAAAATATAATTAACAGAACCAATACGAAGAAAACTGCAACCAGATTACTATATTAAAAGTTAATTACGTTTAGTTTTACAGTGGGCGTCTTGAGACTGACTGTTACGTTAACTGATTTCGTCCACGTCGACTAATAAATAGCTCACATGTTAATTGTGACAGCAAATTCTTGCCCAGACAGACAGACAGGCAGTCTGATAGATATTTTATTTAGCCTATCATTTTCGCAATCACGTGTTTTTCCTATATATTAACTATCATTAACATCGTTTGTAAGGGCGGTCCTCACCTCCCCAGACGCTCGTTAAAACAGTCGATAATCTAACGACCGTCGGGGGACAGGTACGCTCCTTCCCTCGACAATCACGTAGACAATACCCCTACTTAGTAGACGTCATTATAGTCTTCGACGGTAACACGTTCAACTTGAGTAGACACATTACTCACACCGATGGCTGCTAAATCCAGCAACTAGGCCCCTAGATTACATTAGGGACCTAGATTTTTTTACTTTTAACTCAAGATCACTCGGATCGCGAGCCCTGTATCAGATGAAGCTGTAAGAACCGTCAATAAGGTTACCAGCAACTACATCTCCGAAAATTAGTAGTAACATCGTTTGACGGGACATACAGATACATAGAGGAAAGTTTAAAAAATTATTTAGAATTGATGTCAGAGTCATAAAATGAACATTTTTCAACAGTGGTTAGAGCCTGCAACCACAAAATCTGTTGCGCGAATGGGCCGGCTCGCCCCTATTAGAAAAACTCTGCGTTTCGTCTGATGAGTGAGGTGCCGGAGGCCTAATTTCAGTCTTCTTCCCCTTCCCACCATTTCCTCATAAGTATAAGACGGGAATGGGACGGAGAGGGGTTAACGGGGAAAAAGAAATATGCTTTTCCTGACTATGCCGTATATGCTTTTATTGTATAAGCACGAGTAGAAAAGGTTTATATTTTAACCCGAGCACACAGTATACATAGATTTGAATAAGTTAAATGTCAAGGTACAAGAGTGCGTAGAACAACATCTAGCGCACTTAATGTCTATGACCAATTATGATTGAATGCATACTACTTTGCTTTATGAAGCCCAAAGATACTTGAACCAACTACTTAGCATTCAGACAACATGAGCACTTTGTTATTATGTTAGTAATTAAATTTTTCTGATATATCGATAACCAGCTGTTGTAACAAATCGTAAGTTGCTAAAGAATACAAAAAATAAAACATCAAAAGAAATATTTTAATTAGTCAATTATAATGAATTATTTATTAAGATTAAAAGAAAAATAGGAAGTGAAATCAATATACTGTAGTAATTTATTGAACTTCATAATTATACTTAAATTGCCATTCTTAAGTTGATTTTGAAAAAAAAATATTTTTGCATTGCTTTGAGCCAATATATGAATGGACCCATTCGATCAGAGTTATGACCTCACAGGATACGGGGTGCTACTATCAGACGACTACCCAATCCGAGAACTGAATCCATTGACGCCACTATATCGTTCTTGTACTGGGTAGAAAAAAGTTTACGTCGTGAAATAATCTAACGAGACCTATTAGAATCGTCGCTCGATCTGCTGAGAAGGGTAAACTAGGGGAGGTGGGTGAAAAATTTAAAGATGTGGAAAAAAAAAACACATTTTCCCCACATCTCTGGGTGCAAACTAAGCAGCATGAAACGCTTTTGCATTCTCTAATGATCGCTCAAAGACATCATCGCACAAAATATATTAATCAAGATATAATAGAAACTCGAAACTATAAGAACTTTTTTCCGAAATTTTATTTAGCGTTTGATTTAGCGAACTCTTCAGTTGTGATGGTGACTAACCCACGAGCTGTTACATTGATGATGTACATATATAGAACTAAGAGAAACATTCTAGATGGAGCAATAAAGTACTAACTTGTAAGTAAATATTACTCTTGAGGCAAATACATCTTCAAAGTGAATTAAATATCTAGTAAAGTATTCTGCTTTTGTAGAAATCTATATCCGTTAGCGGACTTGACAAACTCATTTATATAATCCATTAAGATGAAAGGTAAAATAAATATGTATATCTGTTCAATACACATATACTTCCTTATAACGTCTTCATCAAAATTGTCTAAAAACAATATTGAAATTATCCACAATAGCTTAAATTCATTTAATAAAACAATTCTATATGAGTTCGAAACAATAAAAAATATAAACTTGATTTAAATAAAAAACGGCTAACGCGTGTAGACAATACGAATTAATGTTTCAATTAAGTTAATTGTCTCTGACATAATCTTAATAGAGCAATGTGCCTTGAATTATAGCAAAGTCATAGAGTCAAGGTGCACGCGTGCTATTGTCGCCTGACTGTACCTAATTTTCGTGCACACATTGTTTTATAAAAACATTACAATCACTCCAATTCAGATCAATCTTATATTGGTGGTTAGACAAAACATAAATTACTTTCAGTTATGTAAATTTTATCTATTGATAACAATGAAAAGTATGTGAAACTTGTCTTTTATAGAAAGCTAATTTATGAAATATTCACAGATACTTAAAGATAATTAAATAGACTTGATGTAAATTTACAAATTGGATTAACGTGAATATTGCAA
>JWHW01052484.1:139651-164164 GCA_000931545.1 Papilio glaucus | reverse complement strand
ACCGCCGATGTGGTCAAAGTTGTGGAAACCCACAGGATAAGAACGGCAAAGAACCGATCTTTCTGGCGAACCCTGAGGGCTTTCCTCTTTTAGATAGCCCAAGAAGTATTACAGCTTCAAATCTAACGCTCACTTTCTCACACATTATGTGCTAACAAGTTGTTGAACACACATCATAACTAAATAGCCCGAGGTCCGACAGGCAAAAGGCGCTTAGGACAGTTTGGGAAAGAAAAGATAAGCATAGAGATCTGATAAAGACTGCATGGATGTCGTCACTGATATGAAAGAAAGGAAAAATATGTGTCGGTCATATTATTCTACCGTACCTGCTTCAGTCCTGCACTTCTCGTTCTGCGCCTGGTCGCACGTCGAGTCGTCGCCGACTATACACGTGTCTATCCTGTTGACAACGAATATTAAAATTATTATTATTATTTACAACTGTACTACCAGCACGATGAAATATAACACAAGTGCGTTTCGTCTGATAAGTGCTGGTACCGGAGGCCCAATTCCAGTCATTTTCCGCTTTCCCACCATTCCTCGTTTTCTCTCCTCCTCAGTTAAAAATAAAAGAAGGCATCTGTAAAACGTCTATGGGTAGCGGTACCCACATCAGGTGAACCGCTTATACGTTTGTTTTGTTCAATTAAAAAATCACTATTTTCTTGAAAGATCCTAAGTCGTATAGGTTTGGAACTACTGCAAAACACAGATCACAGAAGACAAGAACTCGCACGAAAACCGTATAGTTGTGGACTGCCAAGCTAGCAAAATGGTGAATATAGAATTCGGAGCTCAGTGACACCGAGCCAAAGAAAAACTAAAACCTACCATTAGAATGTTCATTAGAAAGCATGTTATGTAACTGGAGAGATGCTGATGTGATACCGAATTACAATTTGTAACATAACTATAAAACGATGACGTCATTCCAATGAAAAGCAAGAATAATTTAAAGCCATGATATTCAGTTTCCAGTTTGTTGACGGGAGAAACTAGTTTAGTTTTTGCTTGTTTGTTTCGTATGTTCGCCTTTACGTATCATGATATGTGTTTTTTTTTAAAAGGTGACTTGTCAGTACAAGTAGTGAGTTAACAGAAGGAAGTTAATCCAAAAAGCATGTTCAAATCACAACCAAAATCGTTTTTCTAACTTTAGGTAGCTTTTCAGAAAACCAGTACAGTGAAGAAATGAAAAAATCAAGAATAACAAGTACTAACAAGACCTACACACCGAACATTTAAAACATTTTATAGTAGAAGGCAGATAAAACGTTAAAAGTGCAAGCGGCACACCATCACAACGCTATACATCATCATGCGTAACAATAAAAACAGTTACGGATGCGTAAGATGGCACGGAGACGGGAGGTCTTCTTCTTGTTATGAGTGGTAGTATGGTTATTAATAATAAAAATAATATTTATTTCCTCCAAAGTACAGAATAAAAAAAATAACTAAAAGTACACTAGCTTCTCCATGGATTTTCTGTGATAGAGGTGAGTAGATGCACTGTACTCACCGCACAGTGGGTTGCGGTCTGCGATATGGTTGCTGAGGTCGCGTCTGCAGCGGGTGGGGTCGCCGCGGAGGGGGCTGCGGCACGTCATCCGCGGGAATCGCAACGCCGGTGCCGATGCCTGGTCCCAACGGCGACTGCGGCAATTGTGGAGGTGGTGCTGGGTGGAGAACACAACATACAACAAAACGTACAATTAATTAAAAACAGACTTTTTATCGTAGCATTGCATGGCACACCTTCTTATTCCTTAAAGTAATATTTTAATTAAATCAAAAATCTTGGTAAGATTAAAAATTTATCATTTCTAGAATAGAATTAAGACGCACAGTCAAATTCTTTCTCGAGTGTGAGTGCTTAATCCGAAACCACTACATAGTTTTATGAAATGAATTTTATTTTTAACCATAAAGTTGTTGTTGTTTTCATTATTTGAGACTACAAAGTCCAATCAAAGAGAGGTATTAATAATAATTAACAGTCAACCAAATATAGCGGAATTTGGGAGGCCTACATCCAGTAGGGCCGACTGTAGACTGAAAGGAAGGCAGGAAGGATCTATATAGATATCTTACGTGTGTGATGAGGCACAGCCTGCACTTTAGTCGGCTGTATGCTGGCGGTGGTGGTATCGAACAGATTGAGGTAAGTCCGCTTGCCATCAATCGAAACGAAGCCCTGCGACCCGGCTGCTGATACGATGATGTCATCGTGATCACCACTAGCAGCTTGCACGTTATGTATGTGAACTGTGAAAAATGTTTTTTCACACTGGATACATTATGACTAGAATTGACTTCATAACATGCAAAGTTAGCATTAATTGTACTTTCCTTTTAAATACAAATAACTAATTTGATAGAAGTTGGGTTCATTGATATAGGACCATATCTAACTGTAACATTATACTGCTGCTCTAAGTTTCACCTCTTTAATTAGAATGCTACCGACTACTTGTAAATCGTAATCGTAATCATCAGAGTTGTCTTACTACAATGAAACAATACAAAATAAGTTATTCATAGTATAACAAATATTCTTACCAGAGGCACCGCCTTTCTCCCCCGGGCCTTGTATAGCAGAGACTGTTACATCGAATATTTCACCGTAGCCAGGCAGCTGAGGTTCTGATGCTGTGATAACAGATGCTTCTGGTCTGTACCGTGAACCGTGTGGTTTGAAGTCTGTATCGTCTAGTACTATACCAGGTCTGGGCCGGTATGGATGGTACGGTATTCCGGAAGCTTAAAGAGAAAAAAATAGACTTTTGGGTTAACAATGATATTTGGAAAGCGTGTATCACAGCTAGCTCTGCGCACATGCTCTTGATACTCATCTCGCTTGATACTCACATCTATCGCTTCAACGAGATCTAAATATCAACGTATATGCTCGTCTATTATTGTATACTTAACCTCACAAGTAGCATGTGGTTAAAAATAATTATATGTCCACTAACCATCATATCTACTATTAGCTTTTTCATCATTTTCAATTTTCATTACATGTACCATTTTTTATTGATTTACGTTTAATAATGTATAGGTTAAAAGGTCTATAATTTCTTTAGAATTCGTACAATATATAACTCACAGAATTTGAATTTAAAAGCAAATGATATACTTACATGGCAACGGTTGTGAATTAATCGATGAGGACGTGATGGCGTCATTAGCACTTGACTCAACTACCGTAGGCACGTGGCTTATGAGACCCTCGGTAGGCGTGGGTGACACAGTAGAGCTGGTACTCGAACTAACATCCGGTATGGACGGCTGAATAAACTGGTCCGGTGCCGTCTGATTCTCGGAAGTCCCGTCAGTTAGCTTTTCATCTAAAACTTTTTGTTTCTCTTTGGTTTGCTTGTCCTTCTCATTGTTGTTTTGTGCTTCTTTTTTCTTATCTTTTTCTGGTTTGTTACCAATTGGTTTCTCCGTGCTGGGCTTCTCTGTGGTGGTAGTTGTATGAATTGTTTCAGTCGGTGGTTGTGTAGGTGGTTCAGTAGGTGGCTCAGTTGGCTTATCCGTCGTTGGCTCAGTCGGTTTCTCAGTTGTTGTGGTAGTCGTACTAGTTGTTGTGGTAGTGGTTGATTCAGTTGTTGTGGTTGTAGAAGTGGTAGTCGTACTAGTTGAAGTAGATGTTGTTGTGTCTGCCGTGGTAAATTGAATTTCTTCTTTATCAACTTCTGGGGTACTAGTTTGTGGTACAATTTGGTAAAGAATCGATTCCTTATCCTCTTGGTGTATATTGTTTTCTGAATGACTAGTTTCATTTTCACTTGGTGCTTCTTCCTCCGGTGCAACATCATCCAAATTAGGAATATCAATCGGTGGAGGAGGAGGTGTCGGCTTGTAAATTTGCATGCCAGGGTTCGGCCTCCTGTTCGGAGGCCACGGGCGAGGTCTCTGCCAAGGAGGCATCGGTCGACGGAACCCTGGTCGGTGAGAAGTCATTGGTGGAACAATTTGCTCAGGTAAATTGACACCATGATATGGCGGTCGATCGAAAGGATAGGGAGGGGGCGTTTTCGTTGGATGGAATGCATACGCCGGGGGCGTTATGATTTGATCGAGATCCGGTAGTGGTGGAACGTCCGATATTTTAGGCGGCCCTCGATTGTTTATTCTAGAAGCCATTGGTCGGCCCGGTCTACCGTTCAGTAGCTGTGTATTTGCTTGAACATTAACATTTCCGTTTAATAATTTTACAATTCCTGTAATGATATTTTGAATCTCCGAATTTTGTCGGCCTTGTTCTCTATAGGTTGCCGTCGCAAAAATCGGTTGCACTGCAGAAGGCCGTATTTTGGGCCCCGTAGGAGCTAGTGCGCGCCCCTTCGGGACCCTTTTGGCTTCCCCCGGAAACTTAAAATTAAGTTTATCACCAAATCCTTCTGAAGATATGAACATATCGTCATGTTCTACATTGTGCAATAATTCAAAAGTTTTTGTCGGTGTAATTTCGTAGTATTTTCTCTTATTGTGCAATTCTAACTCGTTGTCGATTTCGTTGTGATTCGATGTAGGTATTTCTTCAATGTTTATAGACCTCGATTCTCTGTCATTCGGATCGGCCGATTTTGCAACTTTAAAATGATTTTCGTCTACTTCTCCTTCAACAATTTCTTCAGGTTCCAAATCTAGATTTATATTAAATTTGGCACTAGGTTCTATCCTAAAAGCTAAGTTTTCTGTATGTGTTGTTTGTAGTACATCACCTAGGTTTAAATTTTCGTTGACTGCAGACTTTGGTGATAGTTGTGATATCGTGTACATTTGTTCATAACCTGAAACATACGAATCATTTAATTACTTATGATCTGAACACCATATACACCTTGTTTCACGGCAAGATAGAATTTTTGTAAACAAACACACACAAAACAAACGTCATTTACCATACATGGCGGCCATAATACTTTTTATACTTTCATCGGATATTATGTTGTAATTTTGTGGAAATCGTGAAAATAAAGTGAAGTATAAATGTATTGTTAGGCATTATTAGTCTTCGTTGCGTTGTAAATTATTTCTTAGATTACCGTCATTTGTAAAAATTGCTCTTAGATTACCCACATTTATACCGATAACTTCAGATAGGACAAGGTATGGCAAGTCTGCCTAAAGACGGTTGAAATCAACCAGGTTCCAGCTCGCGTTATGAGCGACAGCCTAAGCTGAGGACTCCCCTCGGGAGCCCTTGACCCTCGTCACTCCATGGAGCGTCCGCTAAAGCAACCTAAGAGCTCGGCGGCCTCCCAATCCGGTAATAATAATAAAGTAACAGCCTGAGCCGAGGCTCTCTCTACGGAGGGAGTCCTCGAGCTAAGTTACTCTTAAAGAGGCTCAGGCTAGGCGCCGGCTGCGCTCTGCCGCCTCGAGCCCGGTGTAGCTGTAGATGACTCGTCCAGGCAAAGAATGAATATGTCAGTGTTTCAGCCAGTTAGTCATAGAGGTGTGGGAGGAGGCTCTGTCCGAGCTCCTAACAGTTCAGTAAATATTCGAAGAGACTAGTTTTGTAAAATATTACGTTTAAATATTAAGTTTGTGATGTTTTTAAATGTTTAGTTATAATAAATATTACGTTTGTTACATCAATGCTTATAATATGTTTATTGTAAACAATGTTTGCTCTTATTTATTCTTCCTACTATTTATCTTTCTTTTTTTTTACCTCTCCTGTACAGGACTGCCTGTAAGAGATCGCTCATAAGGCCGCCCTTGCCCACATTTAGGTTTAATTTTAAGTTTAGTTTTAGTGAATCTATTGTATTTTATGTAATGTGAGCAATAAAGTGTTTATCTATCTTCCTATCTATCTTTTAAGTGTTTAATATTCAAATTGCTAACAGTATAATATTGGTATCTTATGTTATGAAGTATTGTTTGAAAAGGTTGTTTTTCGAAAATATTTTGGAATTTACGCAATTTAACGTTAAAACCTTTGTTTATAAAAATTCCAACACGCTGTGGAAAAAGGTATACGCACAAACGTTCGGAAATATTAAAGACTCCGGTAATTGTTCTACAGTTATGTCTAAAATTTCTCAGGAAAATTACTGTAATTCACAGTCGTCGCGCATATCTAGTTACGAAGCGACTAACTGAAAACTAGTTATTACTAGATCGTACAGCTCATTCCGCGAAGCTAACAGACCTGACAGACTCGTGTGACATAAGGGTAATTTGACGTGTGACATCAGTGCAGACAATCGTACGGTACTTTAAAGGGAACAATAGACCGCTGTTCGTAACAGACAAGGCATTGCAACTGATAATAAAATTACTCGACACTTTCACTATCTGCGAACAAGAGTTACATCTACAATCCTCACTAATATTATAAATTCTAAGGCGTTGCGAAGTTGCGGTTATGGTCCAGCTAGTTTGTGATAAGCGAGTAGTATACGGAATGTAAATACATAGGAGCATGTAATATGTGAAATATAGAACCTAGTCAAGCATTTGCTGCTTCTATTGTTGACTAAACCGATAATTAATCACGATTAAGTAAGATAATTAGTTGCCGTATATGTATTGCTTCTGCGTTCGGGAGGAACTGGACCCCACATCCCTCCCCTGCCTGTCCTCTCTCCCTTCATCACACAGATATTTCTTTTTTAGAGCAGAAGGTGATCAACGAGCAAGAGATTTAACTTAAGTCGATATTAAGTGACCGTCAACCACAGGCATCTGCAACAAACAAATGAGTTGCAGATGCGTTACCCACCTTTAATGGAGATAGGAGGGGGGTAAATAAAAACAGGATATTTCCTTTTCCTATTCATCCCCTTCCTCGTCAAATCGTCTTCCGCTTCCCATCCTGTCTATATTAGAAAAGGATGGAAAAAAAAGAACTAGGATTAGGTCTCTAGCATTCGTTGCAAGAAAAGCAGAATACTTCTAATTCACGCTTGTCTTCTATGAGGACGTGGTATTCCACCAGTCGAGCCAGCCCATTCATGCAACAGATGTTATATTGTGGGCTCTACGGCTGTTATTATATTATTTTTCTATTTAAATTCTTCATCAAATTTAACCATTAACGTCACGTCTGACAGCTGGTTTCCCAAACGTACCATTGACAAAAAAGATTAGTCATCGTATACCCCGTCCAACAAGCAACGGTTCTCTCGCCGCGGTACATGGAAAAACAGCAGCGTATACTGGCGGCGGCACCGTACGAAATGTTTCTCCGTCACGCTCGAGCGGCCTTTCGTATCGGAAGACGCGGTTTTCTATTCGAACGTGTGTTTAAAGAGAAATGCCGAAATGCTCGCCGCAGTGAAGATACGATGTGGCATCTCTAATAATAGCTGATTATTATTGAGTCCATAGACACAATAATAATATAATATTAAAGTTTAGATAGTAACAAAGCGTAGATAGCGTCATAGTGTTAACATTTATTTTATTAATTTTGCTATACGAGATACGACTTGGTTGGATGGGTTGTATTTGAAGATTCTCTCCATTGAAGCACCTTGAGATATACATTTTTCATTTTGTTGTGTAAATTTGGATATATAATTTTACACTCTTTGTAGTTTTTGTAATTTCTGTAGAAGAAAAATTACCGCATTTTTCGCATTCGAAAAATGTATGACTATACGCTTTTTTTGGATTTTTTTGTGTTTTTTTATATTGTTTATTAGTTTTTTTTTTATTTATTTATTTATACTTTGTACACAAAATCATAGTTACAAATATATTTACAAATGAAAGACGGTGACGGTGAAGAATCAAATTACAGAAAAAATATGTACAACTCTTCTCTAATTCGTTCACTGTCACCAGCATATTTATCAATCACTGCATTAACATGCACTAATAAAACAACGTGCTTATCAAATCACCTTCATCAAGGGAAAACATGTAACTGTTGCGTAATTGGAAATCTTAACACTTTAGTTATTATGGTTAGTTCATTAATTCTAGTGTTATGAGAAATTAACATAAATGGTAATGTTAACAACCAGTTTAAGCCCTATATGGTGAAAGTCGCATTTCTTTAGTTTGTAAAGCTTTCTCGACTAAACTAAAACTATTATGTAAGCTACGACCACATTAGGCGGATTATTATAAATGTAGCAACTCGCCGTATTGTCAACAATCTGTTACATAATTATTATTTTTTTTGTTTATCGATTTATGGAATAAGGTGGCAAACGAGCAAACGGATGACTAGATATTAAGTGAACGCTACCCATAGACAATCGCAACAAGCACATGTGTTGCAGATGCGTTGCCTGCCTTTAATGGACAGGGATAAGGATATTTCCTTTTCCCCGTTAACCACTCCCCATCCAATCCTCTTACCGTTCCCATACTATCCTTATGAGGAAAGGGTGGGAAGGGGAAGAGGACAGAAATTAGGCCTTAGAAAAATAAGCTTCATGTCGATTTTATTGTATTTAGGATGAATTTTATCTGTAACTTCATGGCATGGTCTATGGTCTGTTCACCATATGATTATTTTTAAGGGTCAATCATTTTAAGAAATTTACACATTTCTCCATTTCGGTTAATAAAATCGAAATATATTCTAGTAAATGTAAAATTAATTAATTAATCAACATCATTCGTTCATAAGACCTACTAACTAAGCCATAAATTGCATCACTAGCACTACATCTAGTGCAGTGGCAGATTTGCCAGCAGACTGAGTATATAGAAGCCAAAGATGACGGATTTTAGAGGCGGCAAATTTGGTTTACAATCATACCAATTACGAGGTAAAAGGTTAATTAGCACAATAATAAAGTTGGCATCATTGCGAACTAGGGTAGAGGTTGGGTAGATGCAGCAAAATTTCGTGTTTATTGCTGGAAGATTGTCAGATAGTTTATATAGATACCTGTTCGCTCAGTTCAGTTAGTCCGCGTTGAGCCACTCACGCTATCTGATCTGACCGCATTAGTGACATTCTACGCCGTGTAGTGCACAACTAGTAAACAGTCTTACTGAATTTAGGTGATCAAGTTTTGATGGATTCCAAATGTATAAAACATATCTGTACCTCGTTTCATAGCAAGATGGAATTTTTATAAATAAACAAACGTCATTTACCATACATGGCGACCATTTTACTTTTCATACTTTCATCAGAATTGTATGGGATCATCTAGCATATCGTCCAGGTTATGGCTGCCAGTCCTAAACAACGCCATCAGCTATCCGTTCTACTAGCAATTTGCTTTGTCTATTGTTATTACTAATCTGATTGTTGGTCAATTCAACAAGTTTCTTGACTTAACGGCCGTTATTCTTATCTTACTCTTTTTCTACTATTAAATTATTAATAATAGACATTTTTTTTCCTTTTAATTGTTGTAAAGAATGAATATAAACAATAGACGTGACTGGTAATCTTCTGGCAGAGGTATCGACTGTAATCACAAAGAAAAAGAAGTAGACGGGTCAATCCTATAATCAACCACAAAAAGACTATGTGAATACTTAAGAAGTTAATACTTTACGGGATTGTTAAATTAATAGTTTAAAAAACTAAAGAATGCGCTCCATGACATAGTAAGTATTGTTATTTAAAATTTACCTACTCATAGATGGCGTTATAATCAATTTAATAAATAGCAAATCCTGAAGTTTCTGGTAAGGAAAATGGAAAATATTATTTATATTATTGCATTGACATAAGTGTTCAAAGTTTCAAATTAATTAAAATAAAGACGTTTTGAAAGTTTTCAAAATTATGTTCATAAAGTTCATAAGGTTTCCGTTACACATAAATAAACAAACAAACATATGTACATGCATACACACCATGCCCATGAAAACGTGTTAAAAATAAATACAATTAAAGAAATTAAAAAACTAAAGTTTTAAATAGATGGCGGTATTCTCAATCTTAAAATTAAATAGTATTTTTAAGGTGATGATTTTACCAAGACATCATGGGAAAAGGATAAAGTGAAACTTTATATTATATATGAAAGATATGTAGTTTCTTCATACATATGAATATGAAATAACTAAAAATACCTACCAAGCATTACATATGTAATTAACTAAAAATAAAATGTAGCCATGAACGTTAATCTCATCAACTTTCTAATAGATATTACAAATGTTTGAACAAACATTGGCAAGTCATATTTGTGAAAGATCCATCGTAAAAATAACAGAAAATATGTATACACAGATTCATGCTCAATCTTGCTAACTGTAAGGTCGTTGAACTGTCGTATAAATTTTGTTAGATGACTAAGCATTATTTTTTAGCGTAATGAATAATATGTTATCTTCAACGTTCGATGCTCGTAATTTCGAGCATCATGACAAACTCCGAAAACTGTAAAACGAAACCTTACCGTGGGTTTCCACTGGTAAAATCATTTCGTGATACATGCTTTCTCTCTATCCTTCTTTCTGAAAAAACTGAGATGACAATATTTTTTGTCAATGTTTGCGTCAGTGTAAGCCCACGTTTACATTGTAAGAAAATATTGAATGAAATTTATCGATACCCAGGATAAAGAATTTTTTATAAGCATTGAGATTGGATCTAGGCTTTCGAGTATACATAATAAAAATTCATTTTTTGTGCTTCAATTACATGAAAACTGTTGAATCAGTATGAGAGTAAGACCAATCGACACGGAATCGTCTGTAGATGGTTATAGGCAATTAATTTTTCGAATTCCGTTGATCGTTACCCTTTTTATAGAACTGACGGCTCTAAAGAAAAGATGCACTATTAATTTCGATCGTGTTTGTTATTATAGTTTGTTCCATATCAAGATAGAATTATTGTAAACAAACAAACGTCACGCGGCGGCGGCCATTACAGTTTTTATACTTTCATCGGAAATGTAATTTTGTCGAAATCATGAGATAAAGTGAAAAGAAATTGTGTAATATGTATAGCTATTTTTAGAAAATATTTAGGGATCAACAAATTTCACCATTAAAACATTTGTTTACAAAAATTCCATCTTAATGTGGAACAAACTATATATAGTTTACATAAATATGAGCAAAATATTACAAAAAGATAATTTGTTTAAAAATCAATAGTATAAGAGAGACTAAGCTAGAGCGCTAAGTACTGGCAGCTGAGAGTGCTTAACAGTATGCTTTATCAGATACTTTCTACATCAATTTTATTACGAAATGTAATTTGCATGCTCTCAGAGGCCAGGGAAAGTGTAAGTCAAATGTTCTGTAATGTGACTTAATTAAATCTTGATAAAATAAATAAATAAATATGCGCTCACGCCCGTAACCCAGAGGGGTAGGCAGAGATTATGGATTTCCATTTGGCGCGATCCTGGCACACCTCTCTTGCTTCTTCTACATTCATACATCTACGCATACATGCTCGTCGGTTATGGTTGCTCCTTATATCGCCCTTTTTTAGTAAGCCACTAATCTGATCGATATAAGTTCTCCTAGGGCGTCCCCTACCGACACTGCCACTCACTTTTGCAACATAAATTTGTTTCGTTATTCACTCTTCATTCATCCTTTCCACATGCCCGAACCACTTGATAACACACAAATCTTGATACTGTTATAGTATACTTAGATATTCGTCTTACCATCATTGCATCTATTCTGTATTTTATAAAAGTCATTTCCAAACAGTAGCCAGCACTGTCCACCCCATCTCCAGTATCAACTCCGTAATTATCGCCATGGTAAGTAAAACGCTATAACTACCTCAAAAGGTTTTTTTCAACATGTTTATATTAGGCTGGTATGTATATATGTTTGTTTGTGTACCGGCGACAGTGTAATTAATTTAAATAATTTGTCCTAATATACTTAGTAGGAAGTTTAAGATTAACGCCATCTAGGTGTCAAAATTTAAATAACAATTTATACTAATGAAGTAATACAACGTGTTTTTAAAACTATTAATTAGTATAAGATTATTTCTAAGTATTCTATATGTACTTAGTACACAAATAACTTTTAAAAGCTAAATAATAACGATTTTTGTCATGCAATTTTTATAAAATAAAATAGGTATATTTAAATTTTATAACAGTTTTCTAATACGCCATTAAATTATATCGAATCGTGATCGAAGCCTTCATTAAAATTCGGACCTCACGTCTCACCCACTGTATTGAGGGCGATGACCTCATAAAAAACTTACAAAATGGAATCCAATTAGAGAACCTACACTAAAAGCGTAAACAGTTTTGCGTGCATCTTGTATGACGAATTAATATTACTTTTAATAAGAGGCTGGCTTATCACCTGTTATCATGAGAACTAATATTGTTTCTATTATTATACAACAGTAGAAACTCCAACGACGCAGTGGTATAGAGTACAAAATTATGTCATGGATTTGAATCCTTCGTTGAAATTTTATAAGTCAATTTTAAAATCCTGTTTAAACTCATCTTTGCTATACACAAACTCACTCTACGCCATGGCTACTCCAACGTGCAAGACACTACAGTTTTCTAAGTATGCTATGGGAAATTAGTAGTGCTATATTGCGTTTTAAGTAATTTAACTTTTTAACTTTTAAGTAATCGGCAGTTAAACTTGTTGGAACATCTGCCCGTATCTCGTTTGGTTGTGGTGTCATAACTATTGCGAGGGGACAGTTATCGAAAGTGTATGGTAACTGTTAATGCGCGCGGACAGGTCTAGGCGCGGCTGTAGAAACTATTTGGGTTCCTCCGTTATTCTATACACGATACACTTAAATACTTTTGTTTCCATTTATTTTTAAACGACTTGATTTAAATTCTTGCCTAAAAACGATGGTTATTATAAGTGTTTGTTTACAAGGTTTTCTGAAAGTACCCACTATAATTTTCAAATATAGTTGTCAAATAATTATTGAATCTTTATTATATGATATTAACTGTCTGTATGGCAGAAGGTGGCAAAGAAACAAGCTGGTCACCTGATATTAAAGGACCGCTACCCATAGGCATCTGCAACAAGCTAATGAGTTGCAGATGTGTTGCCTACCTTCAATGAACTGAGGAGGGAAAAGACAGGAAAGAGGATATTTCATTTTGCTCACCCGTCAATTCCTATTCCTCTTCCCAACCTTTCCTTATTAAAAATGGATGGGAAGGGGGAGAGGACTAGATTTGGACCTCAGATCTCACTCATCAGACGTAATACAGAATACTTCTACTCCAAGTCTCTTTTCTGTGAGGTCGTGGTATTTCACCGGTCGAGCCGGCCCATTCGTGCAAGAGAGTTGTTGTTGCGGGCTCTACCACTGTTTAAAAACTAAAATATTTCATTAAGGAAGAGAATATAAGATGTGAAAAGCTAAACAAATTTTATCTGACTAACAGAGTGCTACTATAGCCAAAACTATACTAAACTATATTTTGTATCGTTGTCGTGTAATGATGACATTAAAACTAGGCGAAGTCGGGTAAAATAACTAGCTAAATATAAACAAAGCTGATTGTATGGTAGTTAAAATGAGATCGTATGAAATTCGGGTCAAGGCGAATTAAAGTGATTTCCTACTCTTAAACCGTGCGGTAGACATTAATGGTATACAATTGTGAGAAGTAGTTTGATATGTTTATTACACGCATTATAAAAGCCCTGCGGTGCGTGGTAAAGTGTAAAACGTTGATTTCGTTGTTCTTTAAAACATCGATGAGTTGACCAAAGACTTGTCAGCATCACTAGACAATAACAGCATGTACGACCAACTGTGGTCACGTCGCAACCGTCGCTTCAGTGTTGCCAATTAAATTGAAGATCCACAAAATATCAAGTATTCTATTTTTTATTGCGAAAAATAAAAGTTCCACCTTATGATTCTTTATTAAATCTAAGGGCTGAGGTTGCATATTCTGCTATTAACCCGGCTGACAATTTTTGATAGATCTTAGTGGTATTTAGATATCTGTAGAAAAAAAATACTCAAGAATATAAAAGAATTACGAGCAATAGAAGTGAACTCATTTTTAATAAGACTATTGGGTAATTTAACATGTTATAACTGACAATCCAACAGACACTGACAATCGTTTGACATTACAATATGGCGGCTTTAGTTCCAATATTCGCCACTTCATAGATACTTTGATCGCCCTATATTATAGTACAGAAAACCCTTTCCCTTTTTTCCTCCTTAAAATAGGCTCGCAACCTGATAAGATCACCTTCCTGCCCTATACTTTATCCGTTAATTCAGTAGTCACTCCTCATGTTATCCTTCACGTCAATCTGAATGGATTCTTTCTTTTGGATACACGGAAACTTTTTATTAGGCCTACTGTTTAACTGTCCAGCGCCAGTCCCTACGAGTTTCTGGCGCACGCTGTGATTTACTTTCACCAACAATCACGAAGGCTTTCGTTTTTGTCTAACCGAATTGTTGGTTACGCCGCCTTGCCAAGCGTATGTATACTCTGGCAATGGCCAATATATAATTTTAATTTGTTTGTAACGTTTCTAGATAAAGGCTTCGAATTTCGAATAGGTCGTTTTTTTTTAATTGGTTCATTTTGATAATCAAAAAAAAAGTTTACATTTAAAAGTTATCTTTTTAATGACTGGCATGTACGTCTGTCCGTAACACCATGTCTTACCATCAATACAGATAGAAAAAAGCTTTTATAATCAATTGTAAGATTTTAGCGATCGGTAAAAGATGGGGGAACGACCTCGAGTCCTTGAAAACGTTTTGCTCCGCAGCTCTCTGAATAGTTCGAGAAGTCTACATTCGAAATGCATAAAGGTTGTGACACACCAAACCTAACTGATGAGCACATAATATATGTATCTACATATTAACTGAGAAAATATAACGTCAACAATATTGGCTATTTCATGGTTTATAATACTTTAAGGATGGGTAGAGATAATTATTCCAATCAGTTTTTAGCGAGCTTGATTAGTGGCAAATATGTTAGTCAACGATCCAATTTCCAAACACAATACTAAACCAGACTCGAAAAGAAATAATTAATGTTGCAGGATATATATATGCGTTGGCTTCACCTACGTTCTTATGAATACAAATATAACTGATAGAAAAATATATAAGTCATCTAACACTTGTATCACCTCATGAAACTGAACAATGAACTCCAAGCCATTGATATTTGTATAGCACTGTTCATATTCATTATAAATGAGTTTTCAAATGAATGATCGTGATACCACTTGGTGTGTCACTAGCCTTATCGAGTCAACAACACCCTATTATTTGTGTCGGAGTAAAAGGAACCGAGATGGAGTCGCTTTGTTAATTCATCATTTAAGAGTTTTTGTCAACATTTCTTGCTCGATGTGGCACGTGATGACTCGCTGATGTAACAGTTGGAGAGAAAATTGCGTCAGTGAAAATAATTACTTTGGTATATAGGTACGGTATATGGTATATACAATCATTATAAACATCAACACTATCAAATTTAATATTGAATAACGCAAAAACCTTCATTACTTTTTATGTTACTGAATGTAGTTAATAGGAACACGGTGGGAGTGACATCCGCGTCCCACAAACACATTGTACAGTCAGGGCAGTTCGCGGTATTCTCGGCGGTTGTAAATCGAACTGAAGATCGGATTACAATTCAGTCGTGCTTCAAATACCACGTAAATCTTGGATAACCAGTATTATACATTCAATCTTACAACCAGGTCACAAAAATAACTACTAACTAAATGTAAATCATAAGATTAAAATAGACCTGAAGCATATTCTCGTCTGTTACATTAACTGAGTAAAATGTTACCTGACGAAATGTAACCATGTTACAATTAATGAAAGTTACAACTCACCATTAACAACTTGAATGAGTATCGCGAACAGCGCCGCGCTGAGCCGGCAGCCGCGCGTCCGCCATCTTCCCCTAGCGGCCATATTGTTTTGGCGGCAAACTTGACAGTTCACTGTGGTCCATCCGTGCGAACACGCCACATTACTTATTCACAATAACAATCTACCGGAACTATTCTTCACAAGTCGTATGATCACATTTGTCGAGGTTATATATCTGTAACAATGGAAAATATGTTAAGAAAATGTTTATATACTTGTGTACATTAAAGAAAGACGATCAATAAGTATGGGGATACGTTGATTCCTTTTTCTTTCCAATCCATACACATATACACATCTATAGTCGTAGGTAACGTGTGCTGCAGCCATACGCCTAGTAGAAAAGACTTCAACGGGTGTCTTAATTAATATTTATGTGCTTTGACAAATAAACGGACAGTTAAATCTATTTATTATAGTTTTTGGCTTACTTGTTTTTTTAAGGAGACGTACAGAAACAAAAGATAAAAAATAGATAGGGTACATAAATTTTAATGTTTCCTAATGATTGTCTCACTGAGAACAAACAAACAAACTTAATTACTAAGGAATAATAATATTTATTATTATTCCTTAGTAATTAAATTGAACTTTAGTAGTTGTATGTAAAGGTTAAAAAATTATTAATAAACCAATGTATGTAAATTATTTCATGATTTCTTTTAAAATATTCGTTTTAAATATTTTTTTTAAATATTAAACGTAGCCTAGTAATATTGTAGTATAGTATAGAGATTTTAGAGACCTCTAGGTCCACTTGATCAACCAAAAGTTTTAATAGTTCATAGATTAATAAGACGGGAAGGAATGAATTTAAAACTTTGGAGGTAGATTCTCGATCACCAAAAAGGAAAGCATTAAGGAATTCGTCAATAGACCATCTACTTCTAAGTTAAACTAAAAAATGTACACAATGAATTCTTATTCTACCAACATCCGTCTCTATGATCATCTTCTTGCAAAAACTAGACGTTGCAGTGTACTGAACAGGTACAAGGTACAGGTACAGGTACAGGTACAATCGGAAACTTCTATTTCGCAAACAGGTAAAATATCTGTATGCGAAATAGAAGTTTCCGATATCCGATGTTTACTTAGCTAACACTTAAAAATTTAGTCACTCCAAAAATAATTTTAGTATAAGAATTTATGTGACTGATTGTACAAAATGATAACCTACAAATAAAGTAAAACTGTTACCTATTTGTATTTTATATTAATAGTTATTTAGACATGTAGATTCGTATCCGAAACTACCAAATACTACGGGAAAATTTAATATCCGTATCCAAATCCGATATATTATTCCTATATCCATATCCGTATCCCAAAATTTAATATCCATAACATCCCTAAAACACACATTCCATTTATAACTGCTAGAATTATCAGCAGCTACAGTGGTCTGACCCACTAGTGTTATCAAAACGTTCCGTGACGCGACCGGTAAAGTTGTCGCATACGGACGACACTTTATTGAATAATAAACACATAACAGTCACAACCGTAATGGGAATGCATTTGGCGTGAACATATAAGTCGGATAGAAAACAACGACCGGAATATAAAACTACAGGATGTGGTAAGTACTCCTTGACAATTCGACTTCAACTCCTGAATTAAAATATATAGAAGGTACAATGATGAATGTTCAGCACAAAGGGTTCTTTAGGACTAGTCGTTGTTGGAAGATTAGATAAGGAGGCGTATATTTATATTATATTTTCACTAGTGATCCGCCCTGGCTTCGCCCGGATAGCCGTTTCGAAATCTATATAGTGAAAGTACATACACACATCGCTTTTTATATACGTTGATATGCATATGAAAAATCAAAAAAATGTATCCCACGGGAACCGTACACTTTTTCGGGATAAAAATTAACATGTGTGCTATTCCAGACTATAGTCTATCCCTGTGCCAAATTTCATCCAGATCCGTTCAGCCGTTTTTGCGTGAAATAGTAATAAACATCATACATACATCCGATTTTCGCATTTATAATATTAGTATGGATATCGTATTATGTTTTGTTTCGTAATATTTTATTTATTAACTATAACATAGTGAATAATAGGTTAAGAGTCGGTACCTGTCATAGTATAAACTATGTGACAGACACCGGCGCCTTACCTTAATAATATAGTAAGCTATTTTTAAGTGAATGTGAATAGCGCTGTTGTAGGTGCTAACTAACTGAACTTTGTGTGTCAGTAAAAAAATTCTTAACAGCATATTTAAGCTTCATATATGACAGAGGTTAAATATTGATAGCCTTGTTTATGGTTTTTTAAAGACGAGGACAAAACAGAACAGTTGTGATCATCTTACTGCAGTTTAAATTTTTAAGAAAAGCAGACTGTCTTTTCGAAGTTTACCACCGCCATGTAGGAAGTGACTACTTTATGCTTACACAAAACGGTTTTTTATTAAGAAATCTGTTATTCAGTAAGCAGGTACCTAATAATCTTGGCCTAGTTGATTTACAACAGGTAAGAATGAAAGAAAAAGGACCTGTGCGTCGGTGAGAAAGTGGGCTACACTGACCGCAAGCAACGCCTTCGAAGAAAGAAACCATTGAAATGTCGGCCAGCTGATATTACATAACAAGATCATCTTCATTCCGTAGAAAGTCTCGTCAACCGTAGTCAGTATAAACGTATGTTGTAAGAGAAATTAAGTTTTCACTAGTAACTTAAAGAAGCTGATTTATTGATGACAATTATAAGATAAATATACGAGAGCCCAGCGGGGATTTCTGTACATTCTCGAGCGCGTATTAATTATAAAAAAAACTAGCATCGAAAATACTCGAGCGTTTCAGATTGATATGTTAGATATGAGGGGTTGTTTACATGTAATAAGCGTGCATTTCTATAATCGGACGATTGAATTTAACAGTGCTTCCCCTTCCCTCCCTTTCTTCATAAGGATAGGATTGGAAGGTGAGAGATTTCGATGATGATTCTTTTTTTGTTCGAGAGGTAATGCTTGTCGATTGATTTTTTTTAAGTCAAGATCCGACCAGTGTCATGTCAGCTGAGTTTGGTAGCGATCGGATCAACATTGAACACAGTGGTACCCAGGCGAAGCCGTGGTAGTAAATGTTTTCTTAAGGCATCCTCGTATATTGGTATTTCGTTAGCTGACGCTGACACCGACTAGTTTTTTTTAAAGTCGGTTTTGTTGTGTTTTTTTTTAATTTATTTGATTTGGTTTTTACAGCCCTTATTTAGTTGGTGTTTATTTTAGGGGAAAAAACACCTACATCAGCTATCTAGTTGTTCTCATCAGCAGAGCAAAGCATTGATCTTTTGTTTTTGTATTTTTTTTTTTCATTTTTTTTGTATTCGTATTCGTATATACAAAAACGGTTTCGGCTCCAACGATATTCATGAAATTTTGTATGTAGGTTCGGTTTTTATTTTTAAATTTATCTATTTGGTTGTTTTATCCACAAAAACGTCAAATATATAAAATGTAAAAAGATGGCGCCATATTTTGATAGTATTTGCATTATCTTTTGGAGCGTTTTCAAACTTTTTGATATCTTATATTTTTGTTAGATTCATAAAAAATACGATCTTACGTATAAAAGACAGCGCAGAGCGAGGCTTAGCCCACAGATAGTGCAAATTATAAGGGACAGCACAAATTCACAACGTGTGCCACATCTAGTAGCCGTATGAGTGCGCCTTGCTAGAATACCCGAGTAATTGTTAATTCACGTGGCAGCCCGAGCGTATAGTAACGGTGGCTTGATCAAACGTTGGCTCGTGTGCCCGATGTTTGTTCAAACTGTCCTGGAATTCACACTGGCCTAGATCCTCCATCGCATAACAAGCGGTCTAGAATTAGCACCTATAAATTTAAATTCTGATGCACTGTTTTCATTTCTATCACAAATTGTTATACTAGCTGTTACCCGCGGCTTCTCGTGCATTCCTTTGTTATATTCCATAACTTATATTATATGTATTGGATTTAAAAATATTGAGGAATATATCATTCATTACCTATATCGGATTTTATTTTTCAATCCCCCGGAAAGTTTTTTTTTTCGGGATAAATGCTACCCTTTGTCATTAACCGTATCCCTGTCAATATGTGTGCAAAATTTTACGATGATTGGTCGAGTAGTTTACGTTTGAAATCGTAACAAACAAACAAAGTCACATTTGCATATAATAAAGTTACGATGTTACCACTACTCATGAAAGTTATACATGGAAGGGTGAATTTTATTTCGATCAGATACTTATTTGTTAACACGTACCAGCTTCCGTATCTCATAAATAAAGTCTAACTTTCTGGTACACGTAGAATCGCCAACTGCGAGTTACATAAGGGTTCAACTTAATTCGGTTCTTTTATTTAACAGTGATGACCCCAGCTCAGCAAGGCACTAGTGATTTATCAATGTACATATTATGTAACATAATTTAGGTCCTGATCAGATAACAGATGAGGGTATAAATTTCTTATGCCGTATCTTAGACCATTAGTTAATAAGAGAGAGTAACAAAATGTTGCAAAAGTAAGTGCTAGTGTTGGCGAAGACATCTTAGGAGAACTTTTATTATTTGACTAACGACACAGTAAAGAAGTGTGACAGGAGTACCCGTAGCCATGTCTGCGTGGATGTAAGGATGCAGATGAAGCAAAAGAGGTGTGCCTCTCTCGGACTACCCCTCTGGATCAGTTAATTTTAACATTCATCTGTGAGCACATTTTTTCTGGACTTAAAATATTTATCCAAGAAATTTACCTTTAAATAATATTCGACATTTAACAATAATAAATTTGATTAACTTCAATGTTTTACGACTACAAATTCCCTTATAAACACACTACAGATACAATTTTCCGTCTTAAATTACTGACCAGCCAAGTCTAATAGTTTCTAAGCTCTACGATAGTGCTTCAAATTGTTTAATTAAGAAATAATTGTAATGTAGAAGAGAAAGTATAATCTAGATAGGCCTATCGCATACTTTGTAAATTTATATAATCTGTTTTTTCACTTTTATTCTGAACTGTACTAAATTTCGTGAATTCATAGTACCCGCAAGTTAACCCTGTATTAAACGATGTGCAATATGTTCACGGCGTGTAACAACGAGTGTGGATATATTTCAAGCAGGCTAATCCGCCTGAGCAAGCCACAAATCCGGACGGTTGTGGCAGCACTAACAGGTCATGGCCTGTTCAACAAACATTTGTTTAACATAGGTATAACCGACAGTCCTCTTTGCAGAGCGTGCATGAAGGAAGAGGAAACGGCGGCCCACGTCATGCTACACTGCTCGGCAGTGTCTGAATACAGCGTTAAACATCTCGGTGCACCGAAATCTCTCCCGGAAATCGCCGGCAATATTAAGGGGTTGCTGGGCTTCTTCGGAGAGCTGGGCTGGTTGGAGTAATCCTTATCCCGTCCACACGCAAAATACGCGCTAGTCGTGGAGTTGCGGAGAACAGCCCCCTACTACTAACTAACTAACGAGTGTGGATAAACACTGACAAGCGTACGCGGCGGTAGACAGGTGACGCGCGGCCTACATAAACGTAGTCGTGCCGATCGACTATAAAAATGGCAACACGCTTTGTTGACGCTTGGAACCTGTTGCTTTAATAATTTAAACTATAAATAATGTCTTAGATACATTAAAATCTATATAAAAGGCGATGTGTCTATGTATGTTATAGACTCCGAAACTGCGAGACCGATTTCGAAAAAAAAATTCAGGTAATATTCAGATTGGCCTAGCGTATGATAAACATAATTATTATTACCCAGACAAAGTCGGGGCAGATCACTAGTTAATAATAAGTACACACGTTCGTAACCAAGACGAGCAGATAGATCCCACATCGGTGTACCATTAATTCCAGATGCGGTATTCCAGTTGGCACGGTCCTTCCCCACTTCGCTTCTTCTACATGCATACTACGCATGCTCGTCGGTTACGGGTACTCTTGATATGATACTTAAGAAAGTAGGTACTTTCTGAAGTATCTTATATTGTATCTTGCAATTAAAATCTCCAAGCATTTACTTGAAGGTATTCTATAATGGTAAATCGGTTCGATATAAGTTCCTTTAGAACTTCTAGCAACACTGTTCTATCTTTCGAAACATCAATTTATCTTTTTTCCTTTCTTTATCCCTCCAATACTCTAGAACCACCGAAGCATGCCTTTTTAAATATAAGTCACAACGTATTCTTTTAGTCACAGTTTAACCTTGTAACGTTTTAGTCCCATCATTTGTCACGCCAAGCATACTTAAGAATTGTAACAAAAATAATTACCAACAATGTTTTTAACCACTCGATCTACGCTAAAGGTTATGGTAGGTGATGATTCGAACCCACAACCTTGTCTTTAGTACTTTTACCCGTCTTTCAGGTTCTGATCGTACACATAAATGAATACAGACAAATAACACAACAATAATTACTTTAACACGAGTTACATGTTACAAAAGAAGTGCATTAGTGAGGATTTCATTAAACAAGAGCGTAGCGCAGTCAGACACAATTAGTGCTCACACAGTCGCGTAAAGAGCGTCGCAACACTTGCGCAAGCGCAACTATCGCAACGCGCCCGGATCTCTGAATCATTCATAGCACCGCGCTACATCGCAGATCCGCTTTGAACAATGACAAGAGGGGCGACTTGACGCCACTGTTGTGTGCTAACGAACGTTACGGTGACGCTACCTGTGATTTTTAGACGTAACGACACTATTCTGCTATTTTAATGATTGATTGGTGTGATATGACACCACTGACAACTTGCTTTAACACAATACGAACCATTGTTTACAAGTAAGGATCATAAGCGAAGCGTTGCCTACATACTTAAGATAGTTGCAGCCCTAAATCTAAATTTACTAAATATAGTTACTTTATTAATGCCTCAGGAATACTGTCTAAAACGGAGAGTTAATGAAGTTTACGATCATGTTACTAGCTACTCAAATGACATTTGAACGGACCTTTGTCAGTTAACTAGCTATTGCCATGTTAAATTCAAACATTGCATATTGTTTGGAGTTGGAGGAGTTGGTGGAGTCAGAGACACATCTGATTGACGCCATAGCAGTGACGCCAGCAGTGCTCCCGTGGCTTCCCTTGGCGTATAAGACGCCTAAACTAACCGCTTCAATAGTACATTAACTGGAAAACCTGTCTGTGAATTGGTAATTGAACTCATGATTAATATATAATTGAAAACGAAAAATAAACCGGATTATGAAGGCTCCGGAAGAACGTAACACGACTCGGCCCACTTGCACAATGTGTCCGTACAGTGAGTCACTGCCAACACCTTCCTACTTACATAATAAACATGACGTACGACGGGTTGCTTTTACTGTGCTCGTAATATAAATTCGGAAGAATAATGGGTTCTTTAATTATTTTGCCACATAAATTTGTTTCATTACTCTCTCTTCATTCATACTTTCAACATGTCCGAACCGCCGAGGCCTTTCTCAATTCTAGTCACAACATCCACTTTTAAGTCACACTTTTCCCTTTAGCACTATTATTAGTCCTATCATTCAAAGCCACGTCTAATATACAGGATCACATCTCAACGGCATTTTTTTCTAACGATAAATAGTTAATCATTTTTCAAACTTCCTGTACAACGTAATGTTCGCTTGTAAACAATTGCAGTAAATAAATAGAATAAGCCCGCATGATGCATTCCCTCAGCGTCCGAAGTGAAACTGCAGCGATAGTGGTATCAAAGCTTGCACACTAGAGAAATGTACGCTACACCTATCTTATTTAGCTTTGAATCCATTATGAAGTTAATTGTACACCATTGGTTACGTTTGTATTAGTATTTAAAATCGTACTGTATGTCTGTCTATCACATTGATGAGGTATTTGATAATAATATTACCGCTGATTTTTTACCCTTTAATTAGACACTCATTTGATTACTTAAATATCAGATGAATATTTACTAACTAGATATACCAGGCATGCGTTGCAATGCTACGTAAAGTATAAAAGTGTTTGTTTGTACATTCTGAACACTATGTTAACTTTAGTATTTAGTTCATGCACAATAGTGGAAACGCTATTTATTCCATTTTGCCAACAACTCCAAAAATATCAGTAATATTTCTTCGTCGACGTCTTTTACAACACTTTGGTAGAGTCAGTAACAACATCTGTTGCACGAATGGGTCGGCTCGATGAAAAACCACGACCTCACAGAAGACAGGCGTGAAGTAGAAGTATTTCTTGTTTCGTTTGATGAGTGAAGAGCCGTGGGTCTAATTCGGTGTCATGGTTTTCTGGTAAGTAAAGAATAGGAAGGGGAAGGGCCCTATCCATCCAGAGTATTTGACAGGGCCCTTCCCCGTCAATATCAATATCATCCGGATAGGAAAGGGGAAATATCATCACAAGGAGACCAATGTATGACCAGTCAAAGAAGTCTAACGGGACATCAAAATATATAGATCGATATTTCAATATTAAAGCAATATTTGTCTAACTGTTCCACCAAACTTAGCAAACATGACGCATTGTCAACGGTAACTTATAGAATACATTTATATACAAGACTATTTATTTATTATTGTTCAATTCTTGTTAAAAATCGGGATGTGGCAGGCCAGGATGTATATAGCAGAAATATATACTCATATTCTTTTTTTTAAAAAGAGG
>JWHW01052484.1:114063-138474 GCA_000931545.1 Papilio glaucus | reverse complement strand
TTAAAATCGTACTGTATGTCTGTCTATCACATTGATGAGGTATTTGATAATAATATTACCGCCGATTTTTTACCCTTTAATTACACTCATTTGAATACTTAAGTATCAGATAAATATTTACTAACTAGATATACATGCGTTGCAATGCCACATAAAGTATAACCGTGTTTGTTTGTACATTCTGAACACTATGTTAAGTCTAGTATTTAGTTCATGCACAATAGTGGAAACGCTATTTATTCCATTTTGCCAACAACTCCAAAAATATCAGTTATATTTCTTCGTCGACGTATTTTACAACACTTTGGTAGAGTCAGTAACAACATCTGTTGCACTGCAGGGCCGGCTCGACTGGTTAAATACCACGACCTCACAGAAGACAGGCGTGAAGTAGAAGTATTTCTTGTTTCGTTTGATGAGTGAAGAGCCGTGGATCTAATTCGATGTCATGCTTTTCTGATAAGGAAAGGATGGGAAGGGGTAGAGTGTCGGGGAAGGGAGTGGATAGGAAAGGGGAAATGTCATCACAAGGAGATCAATGTATGTACAGTCAAAGTAGTCTAACGGGAAATCTAAATATCTAGATCGATATTTCAAAATTAAAGCAATATTTGTCTAACTGTTCCACCAAACTTAGCAAACATGACGCATTGTCAACGGTAACTGACAGAATACATTTATTTACAAAACCATTTATTTATTATTGTTCAATTCTTTATTTATTTCTTTTTAATTCTTTATTGATTATTATTCGTTAAAAATCGGGATGAGGCAGGCCAGGATGTATATAGCAGAAATATATACTCAATTATATTCTTTTTTTTAAGAGGTGTCAAACGAGCAAGCGGTTCACCAGATATTAAGTGACCGCCATAGACATTTGCAATAAGCAAGTTGCATATGCGTTGCCTACGCTCGAACGAAAAGGAGATAAACGAAAAAGGATATTTCTTTTTCCTATCTGTCCCCTCTCCGTGCCCCCTTCCCATCATTTCCATATGAGAAAAGGATAGGAAGGGGAAAAAAAAAAAACTAGGATTAGGCCTCATTCATCAGGCGAAGCGTAGAATACTTCTACTTCACGCCTGTCTTCTGTGAGGTCGTGGTATTTCACCGGTCGAGCCAGCTCACTTGTACAATAGATGTCGTTGTTGCGGGTTCATCCACTATTAAAAATGTTTATAATATTTAAATGATATACTCTTGGGTTAGGTAGTAAACTTAAAATCGAATATAAGTGGACTCCCCCTTAACCGCGTGCGCTAATGACCACCGGCCAGTCCGAAGTCCGAACGCAGGAACCGGTTGGGGAGGTCGAAATATTTGGGTTAGCTCGCCGTGCTCACACGGTTACCTACTTACAATGTTTGTGGGCTACTCTTGCTTACAACCATCCTTGACATTGAATAAGCTTTTTAAAAACGTAATGTCTCAGGTTTAGGTTACTAATTTTTTTTAATTCCTCACAACTGCATAAATGTGTGGCCAGTGATTTGGTCAAATTAATTTAATGGAACTGAGTATTTAACAATGTGTATTTAATTTGAAAAATCGGCCAAGTTCGAGTCGGACTCGCGCACGAAGTACTATCCGTACTATCTATAAATCAATAAAAATGATGACTGTTCTATGATGACCCATTTAATATTTATTTTATTCTGTTTTTAGTATATGTTATAGGGGCATCAGAAAAGTCTTGAGAGAATGTTTTCATCCAACTTTAAAAATGCTAATTGATTAATTTATATTCAGGGGGCGTGCTTAGTCGACTTTTTACTTTATGTTTTTGGGTGAAACCGTACAAGCTCACCGTACACGATAATAGCTCAAATAACGAAATAAAGTTTTCAATATGGTCCTTTAAAGTACACTGTAGAAATATCACTCACAGTAAAAACAATTAATTTAAAAAAAAAAGAATAAGTGTATGATTTTTTATCTACGAATAAGAATTTTATGACTAATCATTAAAATCAGTCATTTAGGCCACAATGTAACAGATATACCAAAATACACGCGAAAAATATCTCCTGGGACAGTCGGGTAATAAAAAACAAAGAACGATACCTTGTTTCATTGCAAGATATGATTGTTGTAAACAAACAAACGTCATTTACTTGGCGGCCATTACATTTTTTATATTTTCATTGGCAATGTTGTAATTTTGTGGTAATCGTGAGATAAAGTGAAGTGAAATTGTATAATATGCTGTTATAAGGTAATATGGGAAAAAATTGTTTTTCGGAAATATTTTGGAATTTACGAATTTTAACGTAAAAACTTTTGTTTACAAAAATCACAACTTACTGTGAAACAAGGCATCGAGGTATAGACAATAATAAGAATTTCTTAAGCAATTGGTATTCTAATAAAGTTTAAAATAACAAGGCGAATTTATCAAAATTCAGACAAAAATTGTCACAAAGATCTGACAATAATGGATATGAAAATAGCCTGATCTTCAAACGCTGGAACAAATCTTTATTACAAGAAAGAACCACTTATAACACATTCTTTCATACAGAACACCTCATCAAAATCAATCCATTCCTATATAACACCCTTCTTTTTTAAACGGTTTTATTTAGCTCGACCTGTACGGAATTTATTTGTTTATTTGGGTCAAAATTAGAAATTAAAATTTAAGCACCTTCCCGTTGTTAGATTGATATGAAATTTCGTACACACATTTAATTTAGATGACAATACAATTTTCAGTGCACATAAAATAAAAACGTTTAACTTAAAAGTGTTATTTTTTAATATTATTGCGTCGATGGTCAAAGCTTTGTATTACCAATGAATTGTAAATATTTCATACTACCTCGTTCCCTTGGCCATCCGTTCCGTTCACCCAGTTGCGTGTGGTAGCGTGAATGTATACGGTTAGACGTAATGGTGCCAAGTGAAGCAACGCCGTTTCTAAGCTATGGATGATCGATAATTGTTTTCATATCTAGCTTTCTACAACGCTATAAATTAAAATTGAATTAATTTTATATATTCTCTTATTGTATACTAACGGTGCCCGGCGTTGTCTGAGTGAATTTTAATATTGTTGATTAATAAACCATGCATCTTATGTCACATCTGGATAATGGATATAATTTTATTAAAATTGTGACTAAATCTATTCCCATTATAATAATGATCAACTAATTGACTGTTAGTACTTCAATGTGATAGTTGGTACTTAGTTATATGCATATCTTAGACTGGCATGAAGTATTTCTTCGTTTCGTCTGATGACTGAGGAGACCTAATACTAGTCCTTCTCCCCATACTATCTGTTCCTAAGAAGGATACGATGGGAAGAGGAAGACGATTAAATGGAGGAGGGGAATAGGAGAGGGAAGTATCATTTTATTCCTCTATCTATTAAAGGTAGCAACGCATCTGCAACTCATTAGCTTGTTTCTGATGCTTGGGTAGCGGTCACTAGGTGAACCGCATGCTCGTTTGGCAACTTCTTCTGTATAAAAAATAGCTTCTTTACAGGTGATCTTATAAGATCGGTGAAGAGGCGATAACCATTTTTATTTCTATCTCAGCTTATGCTTTTTATCAATTACTGCATAATTGATCTTACATGAGGACATAAACGATTAAGATGTCTTTAATTATTGTATACAATAATATACACATATATACATGAAATATTACTAACATTAGAGGTATCATACCTATACCTATCTTTTTAATTGCAATGACATTAACTCTGAACTCATTCGGATCAAAACCCTATCCGCAACGATAAGTGTTACGGATGGGCTGTCAGTATTTTAGAGGATAAGGAAGAAACGCAATGGGGGTAGATAAAACCTTAAATAATGGTTATTAATAAGCAATAGTCACCAAAAACAGCTTGAAGCTGCTTGAAGGTATATTCAAAATTCCAAGACGAGAAATGGTCTTCAAAAATAAGCTATTTGTAACTTGGTCATAAACATATGATAGAGTTTTATAAAGGTCCGTCTACATTATACTAAATAACTAGTCTGTGCGTATTTAAAAAAACTACAAGAAGTAGCCCGGACGCTTTCCTTACGGGGTGTAGAATCAAGACCGGGCAACGGGGGCACGACAGTAAAAAGTGAACACACCAGTCTTAGTCCCGTCTTTTATTCAATAATGTCGATATTTGAAAAATATATACGCAATAGAGAAATTTTCAATTAAAATTTATTTTGAAAACTTCATGTCACATTCTACTTAAATAAATATTTTAAATTCTTACCTTACGTTATTAATAATATCAGCTGTTTGAATCACAAAAGTATGCTAAAAGCAGCCAGCACTATTTTTTTACACGTTATACCAACTTTCACATTTTACCATCCACTGACACACGAGTTCCGTTTACAAAATAACATTCAAGCAACAAACATTTTATTTAATTATAATTATGACTGACACATATATTTTATCTTATTATTTTACAAATATTTTTTCCAATAAGAATTTTTAAATACAAGCGTCGAACTAAAATTGTTATGTTCAAACATGCGCGCGCAGTACTGGCCGATACAGACTGCCGCGTTTCGAACACTTCAGACAAGTCACGAGTCAAAGAGAGATAAAATATACGTTAACCGTACCAAAGAAAGTGACAGCTATAGGCGCAGTGTAGCGGGAACTTTTTTCTCCTTTCGCGCGTCAACTTTCTAAAACATGATGATTTTTGTCATACTCATATTATTGTAGATATAAACAGACAATAATTATTATTTTACTTTTCGGTCAATCTAATAAATTTCAAGATAATATTACTTACTTAAACAAAAACATATGTACTCGTTTCAAAGACTTTATTACAGAACACTAATTGCTTAAAATTCTCTTTTCGATTGATAAATATTGCATTTATATATTTATCTATGAATATAATTTTGCAAAACTTTAATATAAAAATTGCGTCATTACTTGTACTTTACAATTGCATAATTCCTGTTGCATTGATATGGCTCGTTGGTCTAGGGGTATGATTCTCGCTTCGGGTGCGAGAGGTCCCGGGTTCAAATCCCGGACGAGCCCAGCAAGTTTGCTTTTTTTACATTTACTTACGTAAGTCAGAATGCTCTACTAGAAAATATTGTTTCAATATTATTTAACAAATTAATCGATAAAAATTTTAGCTCTTAACTTCAAACAGAAGTACACTTGTGCTTAAAAAAATACGGAATTTACGTTTTTTTTTATCATAGCATAATATTACATTGTTCCTTAAAACAGACGGCGCAATGGAAAAATTACGTGAATGATGATTGGTACTATACAGAAGAAAGGCGGTAGAGTAACCGTAATTGACGAGCATGTATGTATTGATGTGTGAATGTAGAAGAAGCGAGGTGGAAATCCGGAATATCTGCCTATACCACTAGGTTAGGGGCGTGAGTATTTATATTATATTACAATTACGTGTTCATCACTAATTTAAATGCTCTTTTGCTTTTGTTGGTCGAGCAATTATTGTTCGGATAAAGGTTGTGACAAACACAAAGACCATTAGTTTAGCACACTGTTAAATTTAATGTCCTAAAATGCTTTTTCTTCAATTCCAATTAAATTGTAAACTAAACTTTTCCTTAAAAATATTGAAAAATTGCCCTCTATGGTGTATATTGTAAAGAAAAGAAAATTTTGGTTATATTTTTAGCAGAAGTTCTTTAGCGGTAACATAGATGTCAGGTAAAATAAAAATGTAAATACAACCCTACTTGTTATAGTAAAATAGAGTTGTTCACAATAATATACCAAAAAATATTGTCTAATAATTTAGTCGTGTTACACGACAGGTGTTCTTACGTTACATTACAACCCTCTTGCCTCAAAACATAACTGACAAACATATTCCTGCACTGACTGAACTATTTACGAAAAGAACTTGACTTTGTTCTAAAATTTATTTCTTTTATGTGTACACAATGTAATAAGTATTTTGATAAGCATTGTACAATTTATGTGTTTTTGTGTATATTTTATTCACTGTAACTTTTGAGTGCTTACCATAATTACATTATGTCGGGTGCCAGTGCTAGTACAACCTCTCAAAGTCCTCCAGCTATTGCATCAATAAGTGATGTCAGTGCTTTATTTCAAACAGCAAAGAAGTATGAAGAACTGAATGTTATAGGAACAGGTATATTCATTATATTATAACCTACTAATGCCATGTGCCGGCGAGACTGATCTCGCGCATTTTTTGTTTGTAATAATTGTCAACAAAGTGTAAAAATTTAAAAGTTTTCATTGTTTTCTCTTTAGTAAAATCGGGATATTACCGAATGAAGTAAATATAGCTGATTTTATTAAATATTTATGTACACATACGTAAATGTTTCTTGGCCGGTTTTATAGTAGAGCAGATGCATTTACAAGCAATATATCTGTCTCTTTTAAGCATAATAAATTGCCCTTTGACTTAAGAATAATAAGGATAGGAAGTAATTTAGCTATGTCCACCCTTTCATAATTTATTCACTGGAACATTGAAAATTCAAATTTTAAATGCTCTTTCATACCAGTTTACATATATATATTTTCGGTAACATTCTTTTACAAAGTGATAACAATACTTATTCCCCTAACACTAAGTTATTTCCTCCAATAATTTGGCATAGACTTTAATTTGGCACACTTAGACATGCTATGTTTCATACAGCATTATTATTTCACTAACTATAGGGCTTTTGTAACTAAGATTTATTGTATAAATAACTTAGATTATCTCAAAGTAGCTTAAGCCACAACTTTGTAGAATTCACTTCTTTCTTAGGGTCTACAATTATGTGCTTATTGTAAAATTAAAACCTTCTGATAGCAGTGACAGCCCTGCTGATAAAGCCTGATGGGTGGTTGGGCAAAGCTCTTTTGTTGAAGGGCGAGAGAGATGTGATTATCTAAGATTGGGAAATGCTGCCATGTTCCTTAATCTCTGTTTACCTATCATATGATAATATTGCTCACATTATAACTTGCCATATCAAAAGGCTGGCAATACATCTGATCTAGTATGTGGATGTTTATGGGTAATGGATTATCCACTGTATTGAATGTAAAAAATTAAAATAAATTTTCGCTCACACCTGTAACACAGAGGGATAAGGTGTGATTACAAATTCCCATTTTGTGGATCCTGGCATTCATCTCTCACTTCTTTTACATACATGCATGTTCTAACTTTTTAGTTATTTATTTTTTCAGGGGCTTATGGTACAGTATATAAAGCCAGGGATCTCCACAATGGGGGTCAAATTGTGGCCATGAAGAAAGTGAAAGTAGCACTAACAGAAGATGGTATACCTCTGTCTACTCTAAGAGAGATTGCCCTGTTAAGGCAGCTGGAAGCCTACAGGCATCCAAATATAGTTCGGTGAGGTTATATTATTTCTTTTTCTAATTTTAGTCCTGTTTTAATTATGTAACATATTAAATACTGCATGATATTAATTTTTTCTTCTCTATATGAACTTTAAATTGTTTTTTACAATTAACCAGTAAGTTAAATATTGTCAGCTATTTAGAACCAGTGCTCTATTACAATAAATCCTTGTCATATTTAAATCTTTCAATTGATGTCCTTAGGAAAGAATGATAGACCATTTATATAATTTTGATAATGATTTTTTTCCAGTCATATTTATTCAAATCTATATTGATCTTAAAAACACTTAATGAATTTATGTTTCTATGTCTGACATTTTAGAGTGACATGTTCAAGTAAGTATTTTTGATATAAATAAATGTTTGACACTAAAAATGAATTTCTTGTAAAAATTGTTTAAAAATAGTGTTTGGCGCTCAACCACAGCAACTGAGATTAACCTTATATCTCCTGTTTTAATCCAAATAATATTAAAAAAGTTAACATTTATGTTGAAAAATGATATTGATGTTTGTGGGTAACAAGTGTACAATTTACGTTAAGGTTGCTACCTATCAACATCAATTAAAAGAAGTTGACGGCCCTTATGTATAAGGAAAATAGGAGAACAGATAAAAAATAAGAGAAGAGGCTATGTGGCCTGTGACACTTCCTTTAACCAACCAAAATGTAGAAGTACATAAACACTCCTAATTCACCCCTGGTTGTGGTACTTCCTTGATCAAACTATATCATGCATGTAAAAGCAGCATACAGCATTAATTCCACATACTGTCACATTTGGAACTCACTTAAAAATCAGAAAATGACTAGTTCTTGTAAAAAATGTGTTAATTGTTTCGCATGCTATGCACTAGACTGCTCGATGTGTGCCACGGTGGACAATCAGTCGACCGCGACCATCAGCTGGTGCTGTTCCTGGTGTTCGAGCATGTCGAGCAAGACCTGGAGTCGTACCTGAAGAAAGCGCCTGGACCTCTATCAGAAAACAGAATAAGGGTATTGCAATAATTCTATATCTATTCTATTATATACATAAAAAATTATGAAATTGACGAAAAACTCCCAGCAAAGCTGGTGTTTACAGTATGTTTATTTATAAAATTAAATATACATTCTTCTCCTACCTATATAATACATAGGATACCTCCTACACATGTGGTGCTCAGTTTAAACCATATTAGCCATCCAGGGTATTCATCTTTTACAATACATAGAATGGGTATTGACCCATTCTTGATTGTGTATTATACAATTGTATGAATGAATGTGTGAGCAAGTTATTTATTAGACTAATTCCCAGGACTTGTACCTCCACTTGATATTAAATGGTTATTGTAGTTGAGTGAATGGCATTAATTATTCTCTGAATGGTATTTATGATCGGCTGACTATCTGCGTGTGTAAATAGCTTGCTTAATAGGAAGCTTATGAATGAACCTTTGTGTTTTTGTTTCTTATGTCAGCCACATTATCTGCAAGAGATTCCAAGTGTTTCATTAAAATTAGCTGTACCCTAAATATTTGTTATATTCAAAGTCACTTTAATCTTAAACGATACAAAATGTTTTATACGCAATGACATTAAAGATTAAATTTAACGTGTTCAGAGCATGTCATACGACATCCTATGTGGCGTGGACTTTCTACATTCGCACCGCATCGTGCATCGTGACCTCAAGCCCCATAACTTGCTGGTGACGGCGGCGGGCCGGGTGAAGCTGGCTGACTTCGGCCTAGCCAAGACATACGACACCGAGATGAAGCTCACCAGTGTCGTGAGTACAGTATCCTGTATAATACTTTAAATTACATTGGTGTCCAGATAAAGGTGACCCCTGTTAGTTATCACGTTAAGGATCCAATTATATTGGACGCAGTGGTAGAGCCATAGAGCACTAATAGCTTTATCACACATTTCATACATTCATCGGGGATGGTTATTTATGTTATTCGTGAGGTAAAGTAAAGTGAAAGTATAAAATGAATAATGTTATAAGATAATATGAGAAAAAGTTGTTATTCCAAAATATTTTGACGTTTTTAATTACCTTTGTTTACGAAAATTCCATCTTGTTGTGAAGTAAGGTATAGTAATAAATTATTGACATAATTTTGCAATATTTTCTTAACAAAAAACACAGCAGCAGCTTCCAGTCAAGATCTAAACGTACTGTAGCTTTAGAGTCATGCAGCATAGGTCACTTAACATCATGTCAACCGCAAGTTCGTTAGCCACCTTCTTCCATTATAAACACCTCTCAGAAATATCCTTGTTGGTCTAGAATCTGATTAAGTTGGCTGATCATTGGATACAATCTAAAGCTCAATGTAAACTATCCAGGTGGTGACGCTATGGTATCGTCCACCAGAAGTACTGCTAGGCGTCTCCTACAACACAGCTGTGGACGTGTGGTCGTGCGGCTGCGTGCTAGCGCAGCTGCACACCAGGTCTCCGCTCCTGCCCGGGTCTTCCGACTCCGACCAGCTGCATTGTATATTCAGGTAACTTCATATGAAGTAGAGGCGTTCGTGAAGTAGAGATGTTCGTGAAGTAGAGGTGTCCGTAGACACTAAGGCTTACCATCCCTTCTTTCTTTCCTTTTCCTTACCCTGTTCTCCTTTTCGAAAAGGTTGTCAACAATATTGGTGGGTCCTTGTATAAAAGAAACTCTAACATCTAAAGTCTTCCTTATAGAAATGGAACATTATGTTTTGATCTTTTGATGAGGTGGACTTATTTCTCCAGGTTGTGAACCGGTCCAATGCCTTGCCCAAACTGATGCCACTGTTGTTGATAGGAAAATACTGCAAGATATGTGCCTTTTCAATACCTTATTTAAGACTTTAGAAGAATATTTTCTATAATTTTGTTTCACTTGATTGCTTTGCTCCATCTTTCAGGTTGATCGGTAGACCGCCGCGGCACGAGTGGCCGGACAACGTGTCGGTGGTGGCTGACAGCTTCCCCCCCTACCCGGCCAAGGACTTAGCTGATGTGCTGCCCCGGGCACATCCTAACGCTATAAACATGATCAAGGTATATTACAATTATATAAATATTGTGCAGTATACACTTGTTATACTGGAAACTTTATCTTATATCGTCTTATACTACAATAAAATCAATAAATTAATACATGGATTGAATTTGAAATTGAATTATAATATAGTATAATATATAAGTTCAATCATCAGCTAGAAAGGGATAAGTAGATTTAGTAGTAGAGCCCGCAACAACAACATCTGTTGTATGGGCTGGCTCGACAAGACAGGCGTCAAGTAGTATTCTGCGTTTCGTCTGATGAGGGGGGAGCAGGAGACCTGATTTAAGTCCCCTTTCCCTTACCATCCTTTCCTAAAAACATGGGAATAGAATAGGATTGTACGGGGAGGGGGATAAATAGGAAAAGGAAATATCCTTATGCCTGTCTATTTACGGACTAAGTGTGTATGACGTACGACGGCAACAAGGCGTAGTACTGCGTTGCCGAAGTGCTGCGAAAGCATAAGGGGAGTTATTGTCTCCCCTAGGTCGTGAAACTCAGTGCAGAGGATCCTTGTATTTATTTGGTGATCCCAGAGAACTCGAAGATGGCCACTGTGGGGTTTTTAGTGGTTAAAATCCCACATAATTCTGTCTTTCCTCAGAGGATATCTTTCGTACATTTCTTCAACAGCTACTTTTATCTATACCTATTTTAAATTAAATAGTAATAAAAACATATAATTTATTTTCCAGGGTATGCTTGTGTTCGATCCTGCGAAGCGTCTCACTGCATTAGACTGTCTCGAGCATCCATACTTCACGGAGGAACCACTCACGTAAATCCTATATTTAGGTCGGGAGATTGCCGGACAAGTCTTAATAATTCATACAATATAAGGATCTATGGAAATTACTGAACATTTTTAATTTGAAAAGAATAAATTGTAGGTAGTTCTAGATTTTGAAGGCCATCCCAATTGATTTGAGTAAATGATGATTTAATTTGGTGATGAAAATTGTGATAAGTGAATGATGATTTCTTTGTTTAAATTCAATTTGGGTACATAAAAACTTAGTAAAGTTAGTTAATATACCACAGCTTATACACAATAACATAAAACCAGAGACTACGTCACTGTATTGTCAATTCATAGATTATAAACCTCCAGATACCGCGTTCCATACAAATTCAACATTCAACAGTGAAGCTTTTTTAATCTATCGTCTTTCATATTTCGTTGTATTTTTTTATTGTTAATGTTATATTGTAATGTTGTTGACAACACTTATAACATGTTATGGCGTCGCATTTGTTATTGCCATAGTAAAAAATACGTCAATGTCAAAAATGACGTTTGACATTGCGACATGCACACAGAGTCGGACTAATGAAAGACTAAAGAAATTTCGACGACAAAATTGGAGTTGCCTTACTTTTTTTTTAATTTGCCGCCACCGTTCGGAATAAATATGCATGTGATCAAGATGGATGTGTTGTGTGACTGTGTGCAAGATAGGTCGTAATTTCAGATAGAGGGATAATGAAAAGTACGTATGTACCCACCCCACGTAGGTGAGAAAAGGACAGGGAGATAATGATTACAAAAATATTTATAATTGTGTTTATAAATCAATAATATTGGTTGCTATTTCTGTTCGCTTAAGTTTTTGCAAAAAAATTAAAAACAATTTCAATTAATAATGATTGAATGATCTCAATAGATTTCTTGTGATCGACGTAAAATAAATCTATTAAAACCTTAATTACTTTATTTTGGTATAAAAGAGCGTAAAATAAGTAAAATTGTGAAAACTTAATTCAAAATTAAATGATTTTATGGCTTTACTCAAGTTCGGGTACATCTCCGACAGGTCCGAAACTTGTGCCGTCGAGTTTCGGACCTGTCAGGTCCTTTTTCAAGGTGGTCAGTTCGCGGTCAAGACCCGCCTCGCACAGATCCTAAACTAACTAACCTATATAAATAATTATTAATTAAGAAAAGTAATTAAGAAATTAAAATATAAATTATGCCCACCAGTAGAGAAAAAAATACAAATAAATGCGTACATACGTAAAGAAAAAACTTGCCTTATTCGATCTAAAGGTAAAAAACATTTTATACGTTTGTAATTTAATATATAAGTATTTGATTAAGTACAATTTAGTTAAGTATTAAGTTAAATATGTTGGATTATTTTCCATTCATAAGTTATGTAAGCTATTTTTCATTATACTCAGAATTTGTATGGACCATAGGAGTTGATAGACCTCAAATACATCTTTATTACGGCTCCAACGATTTTCTTTAAGTTTGTATTTAGATTCAGTTTTTATTTTTTAAATTATTGGTGGGTATATATTGGTGTTTAGTCCAAGAAGACGTCAAAAAAAAATAGGTAAATAAATAATGTGCGCCATCTTTTGATAGGTATTTGCATTATTGCTGGAGTGTTGTTAATGGCAAAATTACTGATATCTCATATTTTTGTTAGATGGCGCTATATTAAAAAACATTACATTTATTTTTATATATTTGCTGCTATTATCTCACGTGGTTCCACATATATTTCTTGTAAGATATGTATAATGATTTCTGATACGTGTATATGACGCATTCTGTAAAACTAATTTTACGGATTTAATTGGATTTTTTACAATTAAAATTTCCTTTGTGTCTGTCTGTTGAACGTCGGGTTTTATTGTTAAAATTAGAAATAAATATACCGTATACGACCATGAATTGGCGTTAGCAGCGATAACATTTCTTTACCAAGTCCAGGGAAATTTCTTTCTTTTTTATAGACGTAGGACACTAGGGGGTCGTGACTGTTTGCCTTGTCCATCCATATTTTAACAAGTTGTATAAGCCTGATTTAAGTATAAAGTCCGTAAAGTTAGTTTTATTCAAGTCGTCGCGGGTGTTTGTGTTTGCTACGATATTGAAATTAAGTTGCGTCATGTCACTAAGATATGCGCATTGTATTGTTCCTTTCGTATGAAGCGTGGCCAAATAAAATATTTTTGTACTCATAGTTTGTGTTTTTGTGCCCCTTTTTGATTACAGGTGACCTTATGCAGTCGCTCGGTTGCAGCGACTAATGTGGTCACGTGACCCTATTTTAAATTTCCCGCTAAGTGATAGTTGCAGGAATTATCTCTATAGCTGATTTCTTAGTCTCCATTAGTGGCAGCGTGGCAGAGATACAAGTTAAAGAAAAGTGAATAAAAATACAATAGCGTTTTTTTTTAAATTGACGGGAGACGACATTTTCAGATTCAAATTTAAATACGATCACTTGACGAGATTTGTCGCTACAAACGAGCGTCGAGCGACTTCCACGAGGTCGTACCCTACCTAACATCAATGCAATGATACAAAACAAAAATGTAACCGGGCGAAAAGTGAACACTCGAAAGCGTCCTTTCGGACGTTTCTTCTCTTCACGTCATGTTTGCATTTAGTGCGAAACAGTGACAAACATAGCTGTCCTCTTTTTTCTTATACTATTTTTTAATTTTAATTACGCTATCCTTTTTACACCATTCGAGTTTCTATCACTGTCACTCATTTTGAACGGTAATTTTGTATGCATATAACATATTTACGATATACTATTGCCAGCGTTTTGTATGGCAAAAGGAGTAGATAAGTGTTAGAGAGCAAGCATAAAATATCTCTTCTTAACGCCTCTGTCCTGTGAGATCTTGAAAGTTCCTCGGATCCTATCCATTATACTGCAACTACTGTTTTCGCAGTTCTACCATTGTTGAACTTACAATAAATATGCGCTCACGTTAGTAACCCAGAGGGGTAGGCAGAGACACGAATTTCCATTTGGCGCGACTAGCTCGCTTCTCGCTTCTACATCCTTACATATAAGAATACATACTCATTGCTAACGGGTACTCCTTTGCCTATGTTAAATCGTTGCCTGTTTTAAGAAGAATCATCGACATTACTTTTCCAATGTCCCTACTAAAAGTGTATTTATACGTATGCAAAGTGAAAACCGTTTGTGTCGGTGACTGTACAATGAACGAGAACGATGCTATCGCACACGATAACAATTAACGACATCTTCTCACGTTTTATTAATAAAATAAAGAAAGTTGGCATAATCTCGCAGAGAGCCAAGTGAAGGATTACAGATAAATTTTGGAATAAACTTGAAAGTTCATTGCTTACCATTTCAAATTGTCAGCGCTAAAATCAGTCTGAAAAGCTCTAAGCGGATTTGAAACTAAAAATAAGGTCTCATGTTTTGTAATTACGTTGAGATATTTGTATCGGCGTTTCACCAAGCCTCCTAGGTCAAAAAGAAAGGAATTTAGCCAAATATACGGTCGGCAGGCATTATCGTGAGAAGTTGCAGGTCGGTTAACTAAATCCGTCACACACGTTGCGCTTGTGTAGTGTCTGAATAGGCTCGTAGCGTGACGTCACACTGCAAGCGCATCATGAAAAGCATGTCCGTCTCTCTCGCGCGCGAGCTTATTATGAAAGAGACAGTTATTGTTTTGTTTTTACTACTCTTTATAAATACAGGAGTTTTTTTTGCATTTTATTTAATTAACGATTCTCATTAGAACCAATAATAAAGTAAATTGTCACTCACTGTGGCTTCTAGTAGATGGCTCAAGGTCTCTCAAAGAGCAATGCCCGGAGTTTCTCTGCAAGATCGTATTACAAATGATGTGATTCGCAGTAGAACCAAAGCAACCGAGTTTGCCCGAAGAGTTGCAACTCTTAGGTCGCAATGGGCCAGACACATAGCTCGAAGAACGGATGGCCGATGGGGCCAAATAGTCCTGGAAGGGCGACCACGTACATATCGACGCAGAATACGTAAGACTCCCAAAAGATGGACCGATGAGATCATCCATCTCAATCGGGATTGCGGAAGTCCACTCGATGACCAGGGGAGCAATCTTTGTGGCGATCAATGGGAAAGGTCTACGTCCAGCAGTGGGGACCTTCGGCTGAAAGGAGGAGGAGGAAGAACACATTTTATTTAAATGTATTCACAACCCATTCCATATCCACATCTTACTAAAACCAAAGTATAAATTATTGGTACAGCTATACCTGTTAACAATATAGATAAGGGTCAAAAGACATTCCAATGCAAGAAATAAGGTCTGACAAAATCTATATTTATAGCCCACACATTCTCATAAAAACTATAAACGAAGGAGAATATTTTTTAACTGAAGACAATTAATTAATAAGCAGTTTACGTGGAAGCAATGGATCACTACAACACGCTCGAATACGCCTGGCATTTCCGATAGAATACGTTGCAAAATCTATGATGTTCGAGTAATTGTTAAAATAACCAAACGATGCATCAATAGACATAACTATTGTTATATTTATAACAAGGCATATTTACTCACGAACAATTTACGATGATGTTGCTAATTGGGCTCGTAGGAATGTTAAAATTGTGGTAAACTTACAAATAGTCAATTATAATGATTGATAGTAGCTACTGACCAAGTATGCTACATACGGAATGAATAACAGCCCAAGCCAAGTATCCATAAGTCAAGTTACTCTATAGGACGTAACCGAAAGGGACGGATCTAAGAGAGTTACTCCACAACAAAAAGGAGTATGTTAAAGTTGACATAATAGTTTGCATTCATTATTTGCGAAACTCAGAGTCCGCCCCTGATTCGCTACAGGTAACCGGTAACTTTAAACGGCAACGAGCCGAGTCACAATTATTCAGTTATTTAAAAATATTATCTAAATTAAAATGTATAGGTACATTTAATATTAGTCACCTTGTTTTACTGGGGCTTACACTGCCGAAAACATTGAACATAAAACATAATGCCATATCAGTTTTTTCAGAGAAAGCTTTTATGCGACACGATTTTACGGCAGTGGAACCTACGGTTAGACTTTTTTTACCTTCATGCAGTTTTTACTAGGAACAATTAAACCAAATAACAAAGAATAATTGAATATCTAATAGCTATCTTCTTGCACCAACATGGCGTCGTAATAACCATACCGTGTTCATAAACACTGAAGGCCATCTCAATTGAATTGCTTCAAACATCAATCAAAGATAATTCGCGACATATTAAATAAAATAACACTTTTAAACAAGAACATAACAAGTTAGCACATCGTAACTGCGATATTTTACATAATAAATAAGTAATCTTTATTGCATATTCATTTAATAAATATTTTAAGTATATTTTTAACGATTACGATCGATATGAACGACGACTTATCGGCAATATTTTGTAGGTATTTCAAGGACGAACCTTTGCCACTCAAAATTGTATCTAATAATATTTTAAACAAATATATAGTATCCCGGGGGAGCGCTAAAATGTTACGTCACTCGAATGGGTTCGATTTGGTCAAAATTTGTGTAACGTTTCGCAAAAATACAAAATTTATCGCCGTTTTAGAAACATTATTTTTTAACGTTGTTTTTCAACTTCATTACGTTAAATAAATACAGATAGTATACCAGAAATTCTGAGTTTAGACGGACGGCAATGATATAATACAAACAAGGATCGAAAAGCTTAATAATTAGGACGCTTTTTTTATAGCTTACGTCATGTTACATACACGCTTAAGTGACAAACACTAGCTGTCCTCTTTTTTCTTATTATTTTAATTACTCTATCCTTTTCACACCATTTGACATGTGTGAATGTTGCTGTCTCTTTAGAACACTTTTGACAGGTGATTTTGTATAAGTGTAACATATCTATAGTATAAAATATCATTGAAGAACGGTATTAAAATGACACTGCACGCTGCCAACTTAACAATAACAAGAAACGGAAGGTGTCATGTTAGGTACCAATGTAATAATTTATAATGTTAAATTAAAACACCTACTTATTGTTTGAATCTTATAATTATTATTAAACTATTTATAATATATTAAGTAAACTATGGACTATAAAGGTAATAATATTTTTTTTAAATATTAGATTGTTATCGTGTAACCATACAATAATGGCCATTATTCAAGAACAATACGACTCCAAACCCACACAGTTCATTGGTCACATAAATTATAATGTTATTGAGAAAAAATAATATTGCCCAAACAATTGCCTAACAGTTTCCAATCTCTGTAACAATCGATTCGAGTTCGAGCATGATGGACGTTTTAAATAAAGGCCGTACTAATTATAGTCGGGTTTTAATTGAGATGCATTTGCCTCGGTTGTGTTCATTGCCTTAAACAATTGTTTACTACTAACGATTAAGCAGGAGTCACACTGAGAGATGACGCTTAGCTACACATGTAAAAGATATAACTACTTTTTAAAGTCAACCCAAGATTTTAAACTAAAAGCTTCGTCACACAAGATTTATGGGTGTTATCTTTTGAATCGGAGGGTTGAACTCGAAGTGCATAATACTTCGATTGAGCTCCTTAAATAGAAGAAGGTGGCAAATGAGCAATCGGTTCACTACACATAGGCATCTGCAACAACTTGCAGCTGCGTTTCCTACCTTTACTTTAATAGACAGAGGAGATACATTTAAAAAAAAGGATATTTCTCCACTCTCCACTCCCTCCCCGTCCCATCCCTTATAAGAAAGGAGTGGAAAAGGGAAGAGAAGTGGAATTAGGCCTGCGACCTTACTTATCAGATGAAACGCAGAATATTCCTACTTAACTCCTGTCTTCTGTGAGGTCGTGGTATTTCACCGGTCGGGTCGGCTCATTACTGGAACGAATGTTGTTATTGCGGGCTCTACCACTGTTAAATAATATGCTTACCGTGATATTTGAACGATTATTTATCGCCAGTAAACTTGCATCTCTTATTTATTAGGTATTTATTGTTTTTTTAGTAACATGAATTAACAATGTGGTCAAGATTGGGGAAGTCGACGCGGCAAGGGACGGATCTCTACGGCGTATGATGATCTCTTCTGATAGTTAAAGACGATTATAATATAACTGAATTGCCAACCGTCAAATCAACATTTTTGAATAGTGAACTATCAGAATACAAAAGCTTATAGTGTGATAAATGATGCAATCAATAAGGAATGATGAATTTAATCATCATTTAATGATGAATTTAAAAACCTATAGCCAATCAGATGCCGGAGTGGATGATTTTGACCAGCTTGTGACTTTTAGTAGACTGTAAGATTGATAAATCGACGAAGTTATTTTTAAAGTTCAACGTAATATAACTTTTTAAAAGTGGAATCCAAAAACTACGCCGTTCAGAGGTTGGGGGTCGGTGGTGTTTATTTATAGGTATATAATGACAGATGAAAACTTCCTTATGACGAAAAAAACGTGACACGAATACAAGCATTTGGTGCTCCATTTATTACGAGTCGTGAGTACAGCCGGATGTTGTCAGACATTAAGATGTAGAGGTATAAATACCTTACATTAAATTAATATCGTACTAGAATTATACTTGTTATAAAACAAAAAAAAATGGTTTGTGAAATTAAAATGGCTTATGTCGATTCATGTGGTTGGTCTACAAGCACTTGACATACTCGTAATGTTGTTAATTATGACGAAAACAAAAAAAAAATGTTGTTTAAAGCTAATAAACTCAATTTTGAATTTAGGTATCCCAAAGTCAATAATTACTTGAAAGGAGAAGTTATAGAATGCTTTAAAATATTAGTAGTTTTATTTTTGAAGAACAAACTGAAACAGCATGAGCTTCTCTCGTGTATTTAAGTAAAAATTCAGTATTCAGTTAAAAGTTTATTTTTTATTTGTTTGGTACAAAATGTATGATAAATATATAAAATTAATCTCAATTATCGCTTTTAAATTACCGAGAGGTGAGAAATGTTATCTTTTATTGTTAAAATTTGTATCAGAATATGGTTTTTAATTTGATATAATTATAGACAAAATAAGTATTTTTATACTCAATAAATACATTTCCTGTTTCAAGTAACATCTAAAATACAAGAAAGCCGAATAATAAAAAAAAAACAACATAAAACTAGCAACACTATAAAAAGATTATTAGCATAAAGTATTTTCACAGTCTTCATCATAATAACTAAAAAATAATTATGGACAGCCCTAACAGCGCATAACGTTAGGTCCCTAACAACGTAGAACATCACTTTCTACACAGTCTCGTGCAATGATTCGATCTCGATTTCACGGTTAATTAATTATTTGAGTATTTTCACTTATTTCTTCGTTTGCTTGTTTATCACCGTCATCCGCCGGAGGGGAATCTTTCGTTTTCTTCCCGCCAAAATTGAAAATCTTTTCGAAATTCAACGTGTTTTGATTGTAAATCGTATGATCCGGGCTGTCACCCCAGCTAATCGGCGTCATTCTATCTTTGGTCTCTGGCTGCGTTGTTTCTTGCACGTTTATATCGATGCTCGGGACCTCGGGAATCGGGTTCAGTACCGTCTCCGACTGGACGCTCGGAGTTCTCATTTCGGAATTCGAAATTCCCTCCAAGGACGCGCAACGGTTCAAAAAGTTCAACATTCGTTCCTTATAAAACTCCGAACTGGTCTCCGTGTTTTGTTTCCCTTTATTGTTTTGATTCTTTAAATAGAAACCGTTATCGCTTTGAGCGAGAAAGATTCTTTTAATTTTTTTACTAGGATAATGCTCTATCAAATCCGGTTTGGGCGGCAGAAGCTTACCGTTTCTCGGCATTTTACTAGTATTATTACCTTTAATTGTCGTCACAACAGAGATACAGTTGCCTCTTCTTTCGTTGTCATCCTCTTTGTAATTATTCCTCATGCCCTTGTAAGATATCTTCACGCTGAGGATAGACCAGAGCAGTTCAAGGAACGCGGCGATCAGTATGTTTATAGATAGGACACGTTTCGTAAACAAATGGGAATCTTCCTCCTTCCCCGCAGATGCATTGTTAGCTATAATCATATGAGACTCGTTCCTATCTATAATATCCGTGTGTTTAACCACAATAAAGTCCTTAAACGGCACTTTATCTTTGTAAAAGTCCGATATGTCCGCCTCCGAGGTTGTGATAAACCACACGGCGATCATTACGAAGGCTATTAGAGCGAACAAGGTGGATAACACGGACATGGCGAAGAGCCAGGTGATGTTGTGATCTACGTACCATCGTACAGAAGCCATTATAGCAGCAATCCCCGCGGCCAACGCGAACACGGTGAGAAGGGACGGCGCTAAAACTAACATGTAACTGTTTTCGTTTTTCGTCGTCTCGGTGTCTGTTACATTGTAATCGAAAACAGGATCTCCGTCGAGCAACGATGTGTTTCTAGCGGTGTTGTTTGAATTCGTTTCGATATCAGCGTTTGGATTGACTAAAGCTAAGCATGCGAGCAGGAACGATGTCGCGGCTAGAGCGATGTGAACCCATGCTAACCCGGACACCGTCGATGCCGAATATCTCCGCTCGGAGGGATACACATTCCGAGTGTCGGGCTTTGTTTTCACTTTGATAGTATAAACGTCCTCCATGTTGTTATTACGAAATCATAACTTTGTTAAAGTTTAGGGTTTAACCGATCAACACTTTGTTTGTAAACGTTTTGTTTAACACTGCCACATTTTAACGTCCAAACACTAAGGTATTGTTTCTATCACTGCCAAGTGTCTACTAAACATATAAGCGACCGTTTCCAACGGTCTTTTTTTGATATTTTTGTTGAATATGCCTCAACTAGTGACACGACTCACACGCATGACGTTTGTCAGTGCACTGAAGTTGTTAGCGCATGCGCGGTCTTGCCAACTAAAGCATAAAGCTCCACATAATCGAAACTATTACTAAACTGTAAATTAACACAAGAAATAGTATTTTTTTAAATTTATGAACTTATGTTACTTTGGTAAACCAATACATTATGTAAAATCAACTTTGCGTAAAATTTTGAATAGACATGACTCTTAATTTACAGAATCTTTTCGCAAAGAAGAATTAGTTTGTTTCTTTCAATAATTTTTCGTATTACACTTCATTCCGCCTGCAAATTTTAACAACGATTTTTATCATGTATATACATAATTATATTGATTTTACTTCAAATAAAAAATAATACACTAACACATTATTTTTAATAAATAAAATAGATAAATATGCGCACACGTCCGCAGCCCAGAGGGGTAGGCAGAGATCATGGATTTCATTTTTACTACGAATAAAAATTTACTCCTAAAATAAATATGTTCAAAAAACTTTTGCGTGCACTAAAGTTATTCAATCTTAACATTTTACGTACTTTTATATTTTTTTATTCTCTGTTTTTAAGCTTCTCGAAACCTGTGGAAATTATAAAAGCTAGCAACACTATCTTAACGCTCAAGCCTAGAGATTTGCCGATATGCGTTTTTAGTTCCTATTCCAACGAAATATGGTCTTGCTTGTTTTGTAACGAACAAAGAAGAATTCTTTTATTTATTATCATATAGAATTAATGTTTTTCAACATGTACTCGCCGCGCGGGCGTCTTGATTCCACGTAATATAATGCTAACTTTAAAAACCGTTACACACGACTGATTTTAATGTTTATTTTATCTAAATATGTATTTTTATTTATTTTACTCATCGTAAATAAAAGTTTTCTTGATTTATCTAATTTGTTACCGTGACTTACCGTGGGTTTCCACTAGCTTATAATCGTGTCTAGTCGAGATAAAAGCTTTCTTTCTGTCTTCTCTGAAACAACTGAGATAACGATATGTTTTGTGTGAATGTTCTCGGCAGTGTAAACCCACGGTTATTTAATTATTTTATCAGCATTTTATGCGTAGTGGAGGGAAACGAAAGCTAGTCAGCACTTAATATGATATTAATTAACAATTAATAAAAATAAATTCATTACACGTTTCGACCCACATCGCACTAGTTAGTTGTAACGAACGCTTCCCCTTATGTAAATAATTGTATATCACAATCATATCAGCGGTGTGAGACGGTCTTAATGTTGATAACGGTTCCAGCGGAGCACTTTAATTAATGTATTTTTTGTATAAAACATTTGACCTGTAGCTGACCATTTATCAAAGCTTTGACAAAAGATTTTATTTAGGTTCGGAAAAAGTAAGTATTTGTATATTTAATTTCGGTTAAAAAATCAATTTTCTCTCTCTGTCTAGTTATCTCTTTATCTTTCACGAAATAATTATACGAATTCTACATTTAATTATTATAGAGGTGACATAAAGGGGTCAGCAGACATCGCAAATTTAGCAGCAATGCATTCTTTTAACTAAGATTAATATTTCTAAGCTAACGAAGCAGGCGTTGTAATTTTCTGAAAATTAATAAATTGTACACGATGGTGCCAGCTTAAGACCGGATTAATCAATTTGTAGCAGTAACAAAATCTGGTTTAATATACCACAGATAATATGATAGATAACTCAAATGTTGACGTAAGAAATGACAACATTCGTCATTTTAGTAACCGTGTCTTGCTAATGCTTTGGATTGGTCAGGGTTTTTTTGCTTAAAATGTTTTAGAAATTATTTTCAACCATGGTCACAGGCGGCACGAAGTTTTTATACATTCTGTCGTTCGGTAGGCATAAGTTAGGTGGCCAATTTAAGAATATAAAAAGCGAAGTAGTGCAAGGGTTCCCGCGGTGACCTCGGTTTGCAGTGTAACAAAAGACGCTGCTGAGAGCTAAACCACTTTTATCCAGATATTATACCTGATAATATCACAAGAAAAATAATTCAATTTAGGAATGAGAAAAAGGCTTTACTTACCTAGATTTTTTGCGTGTTTTTTATAACCTTATTAGGTTAAGTAACGTGTCTATAGTACAATTAAATAATTGATATAATGATTGGCAAACTAAATCTAGGCCGGGCATTGACCTCTGGCGGAATACTAGCCGCATAGGCAAGGCAGACGTAGCCACGTGCTAAGCGCAGGCATTGTATAACGTCATGTTGCAACATAAATAATTATTAGTTTTATTTACATTACAATTTATTTATTGGTGCATAAATAATAACATACACAGTAGACGGTGTCTTGCCTGCTATCAGCAAAAAAAATCCTGTATCACCTGTAGTGTAATGCAAGCTTGATGGCGGCTCGGAGGTTGGCGCTGGTATAGTCAAGTCGAAATAATTTGACAATAACGCGCGCATGTTGCAGAGTTGCAATGTATGGATGTAACACAGGAAGCCTAGCACCCGTACCCGTAAGACAATTTCGGGTGGAGTGTGCCACGCCGCCGCAAACCTTTATCGTGGGCGTCCACTAACGTATAGTCTTGTCGCAAACATATTGCCATCTCAATTTTTTCAAAGAGAAAGATAGAGAGAAAGCTTGTTTCGATACACGATTTTACGCCAGTGGAAACCCACCAGATACCTAATATTGCTCAGAGGCTCNNNNTTCCGAGCCGCCATTAAGTTTGGTTTTGGTTATACAGAGAAAAGTTTCATTATGGCCACTGAACCAAGAGCTAGGCTACCGATTGATATAACTCTCAGATCTCTCAGAAGCTGTTAGTTTCGGCATTAAGCTAAGCTAAACTCAAGCTTTCTTCTGAGATACCTTCCATATACATATGGTTATTATCATATTATGTCGACAGTTCTTGTACCTTAGTATGAACCCATTATTTCATGTTGCATATCGCTGTAGACTCGGCAGAAGTCGTCGATACAGTGTCGCCTTTCACGTCGATGTATGGCCTAATTATTATTAACATTATAGCGTTTAATTTAACTGACAAATTCACAGAGTTGAATATGTCTCAAACAAACCGGGCGTTGGGGCGTGCAAGTCACCTTAGGTGCCGAGCCAATCCCACGTCACATTTTAAGTGATGATAAGTATCATACTGAGCTTGTGTCCCGTGATATAAAAAAGGGAAGTGGATAAGGAGAAAGGGACGGGATATGGAGCCTGTAACACCTCACTGAGGGGCTCATCACACGAAACGCAATTCGAAGATTAGAAAGATAAAGGTTTTATGCCCCTTTTCTGTGAGATCATTTTATTTATTATTTACTACCTTCTAGTTTCTAGGCTACATTTGGAATTAAATGTAACCGACGATTG
>JWHW01052484.1:93503-107562 GCA_000931545.1 Papilio glaucus | reverse complement strand
CAAACAGTGTAATTCGGTTTCAGTAGGCTCTTTAACAATTTTAGGTAGCCACCGCAATACTTCGCACTCAAGAGCTAAATCGGGATTATGACTTTCGTTTTTTGATTCTAGTACTCGTTTAGCAATTTCTTTTGCTATTGATTTTTGATGTCTCTCATCTTGAGAAATAATACGGTCTGGTGGTATTTTCTCAATCCATCTTAGTACATGTTTAGTTATCACATCTAATGATGAATTTTCGTTATGTGGTATTATTTGTGTATCTTTTAAGTATTTTAAAAGATCTAATGCTAAACTTCGGTGATATTTCTTATCACATTTTTCTTTTGTATCCATTGGCAGTTGTTTTATTCGCGTTTCTAATAACTTAAGTATTAAGTCATCATTACATTTGCTCTCAGCATCACTGATTACTCGATTTAAATCGGTGGCAAGATCTGATACAACATTTTCTTGAAACCGTTTTTCATGAAGGTTTCGTTTTTGATACAGGGGCGTTTCCTTTAACCAGTTCATGATACCTTTTTTTAGTGCTTCAATACATTGATTTTCATATTCATATCCTTGTGGGCCTGTTGCTTGACAGAGGTATTGACGGTGATATCCTGATGGTGTAGAAAAGTCAGACATTTCTTTCTCATCGATTATTTTTTTTAAAATAGACGTCATCCAAGTTAATTCAGTTTCATTAGGTTTCTTTACTAGTTTTGGTAACCACCGTAACACTGTGTGTTTAAGAGACTTTTCGGGATTTGAGCTTTGATGTGCTGCTTCTCGTAATCGTTGTGCAATTTCTTTGGCGACTATTTTATGATAATTCTTATCATGGGAAATCATACGATCCGAGGGTATTCTCGCAATGCACTTTACCACTTCATGAGATAAATCATTTAATGAACGATTTTCATAAATTTGGACGAGAGAGCACTGTGATAATATTTTATAACATTCATCATCTTTTTGGATTGATGATAACGTTGGACTTGGAATATAACTTTCAGTCCCTGTTTGTTTTGGAGTTGACGATTCTTGGGGAATGTTTAACAATCGCTTAATCCATTTTATAACTCTATTTTTAGAGGACTCGTCTATTGGCAACCCATGGTTTCTGAAATAATTAAAAACTAATTTGACTATCATTTCTTCTTTTTCTCTCATAGAATATTTAACGTCAGATATTATCTTTTCAATTTTTCCCGCTAACTGTTTTGCAGATAACATTAACTTTTCTTTTAAGTTTGAATTTAAATTGCAACTGATATGACTAATGAAACTGAAAACTTCTCTTTCAGTCCGTTTTGTATCAAGTTCGGCTGTACGTTTTTTCGGAGTTTCTTCTCTTAATAAAGTTGACATTTTAGTTTTTAAACTTAATGACATATCAATGGTGTGTCGTAAAAGAGAATTGTAAACATCTTCCATTTCACTTTCAGATAAATTTGCTTCTCGTAGTAAAGTGTATGCTTTCTCTTTGAATTTGCTCGTATTATCGCATCTTACGATTTGGTCGGCAATCAGATTCGACAAGTCATTTTGAAATTTCTTCTGGTTTCTTATATCCCCTGCATAAGCTTTAAGTACTCCAGCTACTAGTTCTTTTACGTAATTTCGAATTTCCTCTTTCAGTGACTTCGGCAATTTAATTGAAGACTCTGTGAAGTGGAAATCTGCATGTTTTACAACTATAGGCATACGTAAAACTCTAATAAAAGTATTCATTATCAAATAACTGACCTGTATTCATTTTTTTGGAAATAATATCAACTATTTCATCTTTTAATACGTTTTTGATATTGTGAGCAAAAGCTAGAGGTAACTGCTCAACAACTTGTTTTACTTTCGTTTCGATCATTTCTTGCATGTTTTGCTTCTTAATTGTATTGTTTTGTTGTTTCTTCGCGGTCTCCGAGTTTGAACTAATTGATGCAGACAGAGCTTTGACTTTCATTATGAGTGCTTCCATCAACAGACTTTCCGTTCTTGGGTCCAAATTATTTGCTTTTGTAATTTCAATTATTTTTTTTATATCATCTTTAACTTTATTTTGAGCAGTCGGATGGATAATTTTTGCATTCGCATCTAAAACATTATTTCTATTCACATCTAACTTTGATGTTTCTGGCATATTCATCTCATTACTTGTGTCGTATATATGCTCAGGCTCACTCTTTGTACTATGTACCTTATTTAATTCATATATTAATTCATCTGCAGCTCTATTAATGAAGTTAACATCGGCACTTTTAACAAGAATCTTTTTAAACAGATCAATTACATATGATCGGATAGTCTTATTATAGTCATTTTTACCTGATGACTTGTTTACTTTCAAAGATATAATTTTGACCATAAATTTATTTAAAACATTATCCCTACTAATAGCCCTCTTATCAAGCGATTTTTGTTTAAGCAAAAACTTATCCAACCAATCATTTACAATTATTTTTAAATGATGGTCCTCATCTGTTAAAAGCGTTATACGAATTATAAGATTTTCTATAAGGTTGTTTATAAACAAGTCACGATCATAACTATCTACCGGTTGCCACATCGGCATAATCTCTACAGCTCTTTTAATCTCTTCCTTTTGTTTGTCTTCCACACCTTTGAATCTGACTAGTGACTTTACCAGACTTCTTATAACTTTTTGCCTTTTACCTTTATCTTCTTCAGAACAATCGGCGTTAAGCGGTATTTCTTGTTGCCAGTCAATTACTTGTTTAAATAACTGATCGTAATATTCTTGTTCGTCTTTGCAAAAATGGCAGCAAGACGTCGTATTCATGTAGTTGTCGAGACTCGTACTTCGATTACATAATTTAACATCTCTAGAACGTTCAAAACCATTTGTTGTTGGAGAATCCTTTATCAGTCGCTGCAGACATTCACAAGGTACGGGATTCTTACATTTGTAACAAATCTTGGAATCCTCTTCATTCTGCAGTGGTCTCTGAATATAAAAGTAAAATGATTTAATATATGCACAAAGCTATGAAAATGTAGTTTAAAAAATTACGCAGTAAATAAATAAAGACAATCTATTTAAATGTTTTTAAGTCTATACTGCAAGCAGATCGTAAATATTTCTTTACCTTTACATCTGACTCCGGCTGATGTTTTTCTTTGTTCGGATGATCTGAAATATAGAAGTAAATTGTAATTCACTAAGTAATGTAACTAAACAATAGAAATATTATGTATTAATCCTATATTCTTAAAATAAGCTAGTACATAAATATTTTAATATACTTACTACTTGCATCGATGCAGAAGGTGTCACAAGCCTGAAAATAAATTCGTTACTAAAATTTGCTTTTATATTGTAAGAAACTTTGAATATTTACATTTATTAATTGAATTATTATAACATAATTGTTTATTTAATAGGATTATAATTCTACCATATCGTTGTTGGGTCTGTGGTATTCCTTCTGGTGCTGGGCGAAGCGGCGCTCGATTTCTGGACAAACCTGGAGACAAGAGTTGCATCGCTATATATCATTTTTTTATAGAATTGAAAATAACTTCAACAAATGTATAATAAAATAAAATTTTTTCTCATACGAAAGAAACAAAAAGTAATATTTTATATAGAACAAGGTGGCAAACGTGCAAGCGGTGTACTCCTACCTTTAATAGACAGAGGAGGGTATGAACAGGAGAAAGGATATATCCTTTTCCTATTTATTCTCCTCCGGCAAATCCTCTACTCCTTTCCATCCCTTTCTTATTAAAAAAATCTTATTTTAAAATTATTAAAAATGGATGGGATGGTGAAGAAAATACATATACATTTACACAATGATTTGATTGATGATTTTGAAATAGACTGCTTTCGACGTTTAACGTGATGTTTCAACCGGTAGATAACGATGGCTTTGACTAACAGAATAGTACAACAAACAATTAAAAAATCCATTCTTTTCAAACTGGTCTTCGTATCAGAACTAACCATGGCGTCGTCGTCCCATACGTGTCGGATGGCGTCGCGGATGCACTTCCTCACGTCGTTGAGGTAGCGCACCTCCGCGCCGCGCCCCATGCGCTGCACGCGCGGCGATATCGCTCTGTAATTGCACACAATTGACAATCTCCAACAAAACGCCCCTTGTCAATTATTATTAAACAAATCGGAGGGCATGGGAGGGGGGCTAGGATAAACTTGTCTCTGTGTTGGATACGTTATTTGTCTGTAGCATAAGAGAAGAATTTTTCTAAATTCTTTCCCTAAAAGTCTAAAATAGGGGATGAAAGTTTGTATGATTACAATCCAATCCAAAAACAAGTTGACCTCAGGTATATATGATCAATCATAATAAATAGGGTTCAGCTTAGTTTGGACAATCACGGCGGCTGAAACCGCGGGGATCAGCTTATTTTATAAATAATTCTCCCTCTAGTAGACATTCGAACGGACAAGAGTTTAATGTACTTCAGGTGAGTAGGAATTCTTGGTAAAATCTTAGGAAGCAAAGCCAGGCATCTAACTAACCATGCGATAACCTAAGATACTGTAGAAATGGTTACCTCAGCCCTAAATCCGCAAGCGGTTTATTCAGACTGGACATCGCGGAGGTGGGCTGGGCGTGCATGGCGACTTGTGCTGTGTATTTGCTACAATCACAGGAGACTCTCTTGCGCCGTGGATACGGCTGCTTCTTGTGGTGGACCTCATGATGCCCCTTGGTCTTCTTGTTACGTCTCATTGATTGACCTCTTTTCGATTTACTGACTAAAGTACGAAACACAATTATGTTTTAATAATCAACAATGTAAAAATGTGATTGATCGCTTCCTGAGCAGTTCCAGTACCAAAACCGTGTATTTACACCATGCCCAACTTAAATTCAAGTATGGTAAACCGCCCTCTGTCGCAGAAATACGTATACTTTTTACATAACCCTCCGCTCATGTCAGTGATATAAGGAAAAGCTATAATCATCTTGCCTATTACATCGGTATTATTATAATTGTTGAATAGTTGGTTATTTACTAACGTCGTTTGGCCAGCGTGGCTGACAGCAGCCTCTCTATGACCTCCGAGGAGCGTGCAAACTCCGGCAGAGCGCGAGGGTACTTCCGCAAAGACTGCGCGAAGGAGTCCGCCACTAGAGTCACATGGGTTTTACGGAACGAACCTGAATTTTAAAAAAAATGTTGAATGATATAATTGACGAACTACTGTCAGATAGACAATTATGACACCACTGAGACGATTGTCTTAGAAACATCTAGCGAGCGGTACCATGGCGTGACATAACAATACATACAATCTTTATTGTGTACAAACTACAATGTTAAAGGTCGTATAGAGTCAGTTATTTGATTTTTTAATTCAAATTAATAATTGATATTAATATAAAACTTTACATGGTTTAGACTCCAGCGCAGGAAACTCTTTGGGAGAGGCGGAAGGTGATGCGGGAATAACGTGGCAGTTTGTGACCTGTAAGCAACATAGTTCATATGGATATTGTTGGTCTGTACCCTAATATACCTTTGTAAGATAGATCCACCAGGATATTTCTCCGAAGACTTCAAAAATTCAGTTTGAAGAGCCAAACACCAGTAATATACTTGAACAACCTAACAATTGTGATTTGTTAGGTTATGTCACTGTCCTAATCAACCCATTCATACATCACTGGTCACGTGTTAAATGGCTAGAAGAAAATTCGAAAAAAAAAATGTCACCTGGTAAGCATTGACTACTCTATCATGGTATGTCTGGAATCCGGATGAAGCTTGAAGCGATTTCTTACTGTCAATTTGGAAAGATTTCGATTGGCTTTCTTTTTGAATACCTGAAAATAATACAAATAAAAGGATGATAAGCATATTATTTAAAGAAATAAAGAGACAAATACGCACGACACAGTGGTCATAGTCACGTTGTGTGCTAGAACCAGCAAATTCTACATAAATAGAGGTTAACTAGTGTTTTTTAAACAGATGACGTGAACTAAAGAAAGACGTCCCAAACAGGACGTCTTCGAGTCTTCATTTTTCGCCCACTAATGAAAATTATTACGGTTAACTAATAAAAAAACTATATATAACTATAACTACTACGCTTTAACTAATTCATACTTCAGTTACTATGATAATTGCGTTTCAGTGTAAATTCTAATGATGGCAGATGAATCCTCTAGCAATCTCGTATTTAACGGCTATCTACAATACTCCAGCGGTGTGGTGGCTGACAAAAAAACCCCGAAAAATTAGACACTTACTGGGTAATGATTGAATTATCAGTCTGCTAGAAACATCGTCTCGCGGCTGGTTTTCTATTATAATATGCATGGCTTTGGGTTGACTATTTGTTGATTTCACTGTAGCGTTGGTGGCGTCCATTTTGTGCAGCTTGATTTAATTGTACGGAAGTGGAATGTGCTGTTGACGATGTAAATTAATTAGTGGTCAGATTGGTTTCTAAATTACGGATTTAGGGTTCACAAGAGAGTTAGGTAAAGGCCCTGTATCTGTACTCAATATAATTGGAGTAAATCTTAAAGTGGTTAATCTTTGCGTTTCACAAGCAACAACATTTTCACTAGAATAACTTAATTTCAATTTTGTCAATCTCCCATCGTTTGCTCAGATAAATACCTAGTACAGTACTCTCATCTACTTTCGTTGTTAATGTTTGAGTTCGAATAAACCTGATTTTTTGTATACTCTGCATTACTAAAGGATTAAAACAATTTGCCAGTAGTTTTCCCTCGCTTTTAATTTGGTTACCTTCAACAGAAGAGTTAATAGATAACGAACGGAAGATTGAATAGAGTACATCAGAGGGTAGAGAATGATTGTCTCGGTCGTGATTCTTCAATTTTATCTTACTAATAAGAAGAAGAAGAGTTTTATGGTTACAGTAGAAAATAACATCTACGAAATCCATATTATTTCGACAGCCCTAATATCTATGACCTGAAAGTTCGTTAGGATTAATAAATAAGGGCGACTAATTAAATCAGATCTTAAATTAGTAGTTAAGAATAATAGATGTCGGGATCCGGATGTTGGAGACAGATTGCTTGCAATGACACTGACGAATGACTGGCTGAATAAACTATCACGATTATAATAAACTATAAAAATATTATGATATCCAAAGTGATATGGGAAGTATATGACAAAGGAATACAATCACAATGGATATTATGAGAAGAGAGTGACCTCCCATAGCAATAACGGTTTTATCAGACATACAGGAAATCATACTGTAATTATATAGTTATAAAGTTAAAAGTTAACATATATCGAAGAAAGATATAAGAATGAACAAGCATAGAGAAAGACCAAAGAAAGTATTGATGGATTGTGTAAAAGATGACTTGTGTAAGAAGGGTGTGAATTCAGATATGACGGCTGGTAGAGGGATATGGAAGAGAACATACTATGCCGACCCCAGAGAGATGGAAAAAGATCAGGAAGATGATGATAAAGTTAATAGCAGACTCGGCAAACGTTTGTTTCGTTTCGCCTTGGAATTAATTTATGTTGTTTTATCTTGATTGATTGAACTTGGGTCAATTCCCTTCATTGAAGCCCCTTGAGATATAACACATATTTCAATTTATTGTAATAGTTAGTATGTGTACAAACTCAGTATTTTTTGCTTTCACTTTGTCTATGAATAAAGTTGTATGAGAAAACGTTTTTTCCTGATATTTTATTATTTAGTGATCGTATAATTTTTTTACGGACTTCTATTTTCATGTCGCAACAGCCTTTTAATACTTCTTCGTAATATTTAAGCGAATTTACACAAACCCCAACGAATTATCTACATATACTTATAATTTACTGTGAATAGTGAAATTCTCATGAAAATCCAATGAGTAGTTTTTGAGTTTATCGAGACAGATACACGACAAGGGATTGTTTGTTATGGGGTTTGTGGCATGTTTTATAATATGTAGAGATTAAATGCCAGTTATAATAATCCATTCATGTGTGCCGTTTGCGTCTAACATTATTTTATATATATATCATACATTCCCAATTCCCGAGGAGGGTTGGCGTCAGGCAGGCGGCCGGTCGTAAAAACTGTAGCCGAAACCTTAACAGTATGGACTACAATTAAACTGTGCTGACCCATGAGTGAGCAAAGGATGATGATGTTACATCCCCAATGCGAAAAACAAGAGCTGAGCCACTGTCGTTAAATCAAGGTTTCTCTCTTACTTACTGAACAAACTGAGATTACAATATGTTTTATGTTTTCAGCAGTGTAAGCCTACGGTTATATCGCTACGGCAATAATAAAACCACACATCTTTAGTTAACACGTGTCTATTATAACAGTATAGCTTGCAATTATATCGAGGTCATCTGAAATAAGCAAAATATATCACGTACGTACGTCAAAAAAAAATTGTCTGTGTAATACAATTTTTTTTTTATTTACTTAAGTTCTTGTTGCCTGACTGATTTGATTTGACTAGCATTGATCCAACTAATTATGAGTCCTTTAAGAATACGCTGCCAGACGTAAGATCTACACAGCTCTGTCTTTAGTGAATTGTGTCTGCAGAGAATTAGAGGTCCCGGAGCCCTCTCTAGCCATCGAAGATAGCAATGACATAACTTTGTCTGCCCACCAAAAAGCAGGGTATCTTATGAAGATGTTTTTCACGATAGCGAAAAAGATGGACGACCTTTTGCAACATCCCAGAAACAAAAGAATATGGACTGTGCCACAAAAGTAAATCCCAAAGTCATATATATTGAAAGACGCTTCGCATAAAGTACATTATGCGGAAGGAGACTTAAGACATTAGTGCTTAAATAATTCAATACTAACAGTCATCTTAAGCAGGCGCAGGATCGAGTAGGCGAGGTCAGGCCGGTAACAGCCGCGCCACTCCTCCGCAGGGTACACTGACCTGCAACACATACGAGTACATACCACCATCTTACCATCTTACAATTCTATCATCCAATGTACACGTCAGTTTTCATCCAATTATAACGAAGGTACCTTCGTGAGAATACTGAATTGTCTAATGCTGAAGGAAATTACACATGACGTTTGTATTGATACAGACGCAAATGGAACGCACTTCAAACAGCCGAGGCAGCGGAGAGAGGGGTGTGGAGGGGTGCATACATGCCACATTAGATTTATAAATTACTAGCTGTGCCCTGCGGTTTCATCCGTGCATTTTAATTTAAAAGGTAAAGGCATATAAGGCATCTGCAACAAAGTAATAAGTTGCAGATGCTTTGCCTACCTTTTATGGACACAAGGGATAAACAGAAAAAAGATATTTCCTTTTCCTCTCCATTCGCAACCTCGATTCAAATACTCTTCCTCTTTCCATCCTCGTCAGAAAGGGATGGCAAAGGGAAGAGTAGTTGAATTAGGCCTTCGACATGAGACAAAACGCATAATATTTCTACTTCACGCCTGCCTTTGGCGGAGTCGTGGTTATTCCCCGGTCGAGCCGGCCTATTCGTGCAACAAATATTATTGCTGGCTCTACCACTGTTCTCTTAAAACATTAACGCCCCCAAAAATTGCAAATTCTATAAACTGCAAGCTAGCTGGTCTTTTGCTACTCCCATGCTAATCTTTTCGCCTTATAAATTCCTAAAACAAAACACTTACATTATTAACAAAAAGATTTATCAGCCAGCAAATTATTGCACCAAACGTCGTGTAAAATTTTGCATTTCCTTAGTAACTACGCATCCTGTGGTTATAAAATATATTTTAAAAGTCAATCTGACAGATCATGTTGAAATTCTTTTTATTTCTTTTGCTGCCGACATACAAAGAACAATAAAGAAGGATCAACTAATAATTAAAAGCATGCCTGTAACATTTTTACAAGCTTTTTTTTCTCCTCGAGACAGCTTTTCTGGAGGTATCTTTGTCAAAGAATGTTTCTGTCAGATCCTTTTGGACCGTCGTGAGCCAATTGGCAGGTGGCCTGTCGCGTCGTTGGCACTGAACATGGCCTTACCGATTCTCACATCTTCAAATTTGATTGCTTTTAAAGCTTCCTCTCATATATTCATTCCATATTCTATCTAGTAATGTGATAATACTAATGTAATCTTAAAAAAGATGATCTAACATACTATGTATTTTACCTATTCTCATTGTTAATTATGTAGTTATCACTGTGTAACGTAATATCGAGATAGCATTGGTTGTGGTATTTTTTTTTCTGGTGGTATAAAAAGCTCGAAATCAACGATAATTTGACCACAGGCTGTTCAAAAACTCGCAGACAGCGTGACGGAAAACGTGACCAAGCCTGTGTACGTACACAGTTATAAAAATAGTGTAGCTTATTTCAAGGTAATGTACAATTATACTCAATAGTAATACCTAAGAAACACCTTAACCAATAAAACTAGACAACAATAAAAAATTCTGACTACTTATTTTTATAGGGTAAAAAATGTATATGCTGTTTTTAACTCATTCGGTAATTTATGTAACCCAGAGTGGTAGGCAGAGAGGCATTTGGAACGATTCTAGAACACCTCTCTCGCTTCTACGCATACATGTCCGTCGGTTACGGTTATTCCTTACATCGCCCTTTTTTTAGTAAGCCACTAATCTGATCGATATAAGTTCTCCTAGGGCATCCCCTACCAACACTGCCACTCACTTTTGCAACATAAATTTAATTTGTTTTCTCTATTCATTCAGCCTTTCAACATGCACGAACTACCGAAGCCACATTTCTCAATTCTAGTCGACATCCACTTTTAATAATTCTAAGCAAATATTTTACTTAGAGTAATTTTATCTAGCAGAATTTAGCTTGATGAAATATATAAAGACAGAGAAGACCCGAGTTCAAAGTAAGGAATCCATAATGAAGCGTTGAGATTATATTAAAAGTACTAAAAAAATAATTAAAGATATTTTTTATTTGTTTTTGAACTTGAATTGAAAATGTCTTCAACGTTTCATCTTCACTGAGCCCGCATTTCTTCTGTGAATACGTGTGTACATCGTTCTTCACTTCTTGTTGCTTCTCTTCTTTGCTATGTTTGTGTGTGCCAAGGTTCTGATTCTCATTTAACTTTTGCATGCGATATTCTATTAAGGCATCAACCAAAGGCTTTGTTAATTGTTTGCCAAGACGAACGTTTCGTATTGGACCAAACTGTTTGCACTGATTCAATATTATCTGTTCGTAGAAATCCTCGTCAGTCCTGTCAGTTGATTCCCGTTTATTCTCAATATCCGCAATAGTTTTTGCTAGATTAATTAAAAATAGCTTACGTTGTCTCCTATTCAGACGATTCAAGACTGATGTTTTAGGCAATTTATTGAACCAATCTGATATTAATATGATATAATGCAATTCATTTTTTAACTTTTCGAATGGTGTATCTTCATTCTCATCTTTAAGATTGTGTTTGCAATATTGTGAATAAACATTTTGTAAGACGTTACTGAGAATATTCCAGAAAACGTCTTTAGATATGCGATTGTACATATCGGGTTCATTAAAGAATTTCATTAAGCATTGTGTTATTACTTTTTCAAAAACGCTACCATGATTATATCTTGAAAAGGTACATTGAGAACTTTTCTTATTAACTTTTGGAATATTTCTATTTTGATTTTTAACACGGCAGAACTGAATGACTTGATTCTTGAAATCCTTTGATAGTGATTGTGAAGAAACGTTTTCTTCGGATTGAACTATATTTTGTAACCATCGTTTTAAAACAGATGTTGTTTTACTGTCACAGCTTTTATTGTTTAACTCGTTATGTATTATTACAGCAAAATCGTGTACTAACTTTTTACAGGAATCTAGAGGCACACAAATTTCAAGCGGTTGTTTATTTATCCAAGACAAAAAGTTTTCATTCAACCTGTCTATGTTTTCTTTCATAAAGTCTTTCACATTATATTTATCTAAATAAATCTTAGGATCAATAGCTTCTTGTATGTTCACGTTAGGTGAAGGTAGTAATGATATATCTCTCAATTTTAATAATAGTTCATTTTTGCACAATATCGCTTCATTCGATGTTTTAACGAAACCAAGTAAGGCTAGCCATTTTAAAATAATATCACCTAGATTAATTTCCTTTTCTCGGTTATTTCCTGAAGCTAACGGAGCAAACATCACTGGATGTGTTATTTCTTCAGTGAAGTCGCCAGTTATAGACTCCATGACGTTTCTATTCATCAACTGAGCATAATTATTGGGCAATGTTTCAATCCAAGCTCTAATAAGTGCCGATACCTTTTTAACATAAGCAGTTTCTTCTTTACTATCGGAATCATCTTTTTTGTTTGTTGTTCGAAATTTATTATGATTTTTATCAAAATCGGGACAACAAGATGAATTGTAATCCCTTTCATCCACTGAATCCAAAGACATAGAGAGTAAATTTGGTATGTAAGTTTTCTTTAAATTCTTTCGTCTTACAATTGAATTCCTTGATTTAATGTCACTTAAGATTTTAAGTGTCATATGAGACAGGGTGAGATCTTCCGTAACTGTGTTGTCTAATTGAGAAAAGGAGCTCACGTTTAATTCCATAGAAACGAAATGACTTTCTTTATAGTAATTTTTCATAGTTGTATTTGACTGAAATATTCCATTATTGCTGTCACACGTATAATTGCTTATTGTACAGACTTTACTGCTCTTCGACATTCTTAACATAAGATGCTTACCTATTGAATCACGTTTCAATGGATAAGTCATATTATTGTTGGGATTTAAAGTGAAAGTTTTAATGAAACCTAAATAAGCATTGTTATATATCGTCAACTGTTCAAAATTGTTTTGCGCATTCATAAGTATATTTGCCAATTCCATTGCGAGACCGTTTAGGAATATTCTATTTTTAAATAAGGCCATAGTCAAAGGCAAAGTGTCTAAGACTTCTACAATCCCACCCTTAATTAAATATTTGCTTCTCTTTGTGCCTTTATCCATCAAGAATGGTAGCAGCCGATTTAAAAGCATCTTCGTTATATATTTTAAATTTAATGGTGACCCTTCTTCTCCTTTCAAATTCTTAGACTCGAGCCAAGAAAATATTTCGTTTTCGAACATGCTTACTATAGGTACCTCAAAGATTTCTTTACTGTTTTCATTCATAACACCAAGATCATCTTGGAAGCTGTTCGAAGCCTGATAGAGGTATTTACTATTGAGGACCATGATCCTCGTAATGAGGCTCTCCGTCAGTATATATCTAATCTTGGCACATTTAGTGCTGTGATACGACATGGGCAAAGAGTTTAGACAATGATCTATCTCTCGCTTGAGCTTCACTTCATACCATTCTTCGTCAGCTTCAACCGATAGCTTGTCGATTTTGTCTATCAAATTATTGACTATTTTTTCTGTTACGATTTTAGCAGTTGAATTAAATTCAGATTCGATGGGAACTTCACGCAGCCACTGGAGTACTTCGTACTGCAAACGTTCTTTGTAGAAATTTCTAAATGATACCGTCGTGTTACAAGACTGATTTCGTGCTATAAATTCACCCATGTTTTCAGAGTTTATGACTTCACTCGTAATCTTAGCTATTGCTTGTTTATTATCTTGAAATATGTTGCAGTTAGTTTCTGCATTGCATCTCAAATCTAGACTTGTTTGCGCAAATTGATCGCAAGTTTCTGATTTGGCGACCTGAAAGCAAAAATCGAGTAAGACTGAATCGTATTTCAATAAATAGAAACGATGGCAGGTGCTAGAAAACAACGAATTCTTATTTATTTTATTACTAACTCCATCATCATCATGAAATTCCTTTCTTTATAATCTTCTTATCTTATAAAGACAAAAGTTTAATTCTTTGTTTGTTCCGAATAATCTCAAACACCACGGAACCGATTATAAAACTCTTTCAACAATATAAAGGACATCTATCAGTGAGTAAGCTAAGACCGACTACGAAGAGGAAACGTAGAAGTAAAAATATCCCTTCACGAATGTATTCTGTGATGTTGTGGTACTCTCCGGTATAGTTGGCCCAAATTTATATACCCTTATAGCAGATTACGATCGCCTCCACAGTAATTTTTCTTTCTCTAAGAAGGAAAGTATGA
>JWHW01052484.1:75692-92764 GCA_000931545.1 Papilio glaucus | reverse complement strand
TAATATAAGGGACATCTATCAGCGAGTAAGCTAAGAACGACTAAGAAGAGGAAACGTAGAAGTAAAAATATCCTTTCACGAATGTATTCTGTGATGTTGTGGTACTCTCCGGTATAGTTGGCCCAAATTTATATAGCCTTATAGCAGATTACGATCGCGGTATGAGGATGGGAAGAGGACTTGACGTCGGGGGGATGGATAGCATAGTATCCTTTATTTTTGCTTATTCCTTCCTCTTTCCATTAGAGTTAGGCAACGCATTTGCAACTCATTAGATTATTGCCTATGAGCGGCGGTCACTTAATATCAGGTGATCCGGGTGCCCAACAAAAGTTTCTGCATGTCTTTATTGCCGTTGAATGCTTACTTGACTACCTAAGTAGAAACACTAAACGTTAAAGTCAAATACTTCGGCGGATAAGGTAGGGCACACAATAATTTTAGCTAAAGAAAAGTTCTCACTTCGTCACACGGTCCAGGTTCTTCAGACTCTGATGACTGTTTTATAAGGTTTTGCGAGTGGTATTTATGCTGATGATCTTCCCAACGCTTTTTGATCTTTGGGCATCGGCCTTCGTTGCATATACGCTAAAAAATTTAAAACTCGGTATAAATTCTTTATTCTAATAAGTATGTAATAAATCAGCATTTAAGAATCGAAACAACTGGTTTTCTCCACCACTAAACTGTTAGGAAGCAATAAACAGATCACTCAAAACAAAAAAATGCTTAATCATTTGTTGATGAAATAATTTGGCTTCGTATAGATACTTTTACAACGAGTGTTTGGTTGTGGGTATCAATTTAATGTGTTGCGTTTGAAAGATGATATCAATATCTTTTCCTACTCACTTTGAATGGCGTTATCTTTTCTTTTAGTCTTCGTATGTTTTCTAAATAGTTAAATTCCATCAGGTATAGCTCCTGAGGACGCGTAGTGCTGGAAAAGACGCTTTGAATCCGAATCTTCAGCTTTTTGTGTCAACAGTTTTCATAGCTTAAATAGTTTTGGGAATTAATAAGTAATTAGGCGTCGTTCTAAATGTCCTTGACCAGGTTGTTAAATATTTGCTATATTGGCTTCATTAATACATCATAGATCGTCTGAATTTAGATTATAGTAACATAGGTAATAGTTAACAGGATTAATAGACATACAAATTTCATCAATCCTAACTGATTGGAATTATAAGTTTGTTTTTATTTTACGACTAGAATGTGAAAAGTATCGGTCACAGCGGCGTACTTGAAGTCATCCACTAAGGAACCTTCGAGTTACGATCGTTTTAAAAACAATTACTGAGAATCGAATAAATCATTACCAACTCATTTACTTTTGTGATTGTCCATATCATGATTAAACATCTAGTGAACCCGTGGGGGATTACTAGTTTCCCCCTTGTACCATTTTGCCGTACCCCATTTTCTACCTTCATGGATTATGACTACTCTAAATTTCATCCTTGTATGTCAGTGACACTTGGTCTATTAACTCGTGCTTTGGGTTTCCCTCACTGAGACTACCACAACTAAGAATATTAGAATAGTCTTGAAGTCAATGTCCGTTGTATTTATAATCTATTATTTATTTTGTATAAAATATTTTAAAAAATTACCAATGTGATAAGTCCATAAGATTTAATACCAGATCGATATGATGTGGGTAATGGACGACTGCCCAAGCTTATGTACTCTCTTTTTTTGTGGTTTCATCTCGATTCGATGCATTTTTGTATACAAGCTACATGATGACTTGACTGGGAATTTACCTTAAAATGTTAGATAGCATTTTGACGTTTTGTCAAAATGATTAACACTTTTATTCTTTTTTTTATATAAAATATTTTATTCTTATGACGTTTTGCATAGTCTGTTTTGTTGTTGAATGTTATTTTTCCTATACCAATAAGCCAATAACAATGTTATATTAAGTAATGCTATAATTTTGATTAAAAATACGCTAAAAGCTCTTCTAAACTCTCTCAGAGTGGATGCCTGTGTCCCTGCAGGGGGAACATACTAAAAAAGGCTAATTTATTATTATTTATTTATTATAGTTGAATTCTCAGCCTTTACTAAGGCGTTCTAGTTTTTCAGATTGATGGAATTTTATAACTCTAGAGATCTGCTGCAATAGTTAAGGCCTTAATTGTCTACCTAGGATTTAAGTTATCTATTTAGGTTCTAGACTCAGAGTCAAGTTAAAGACTGTCGCTATGTCTGTTTGGCTTGGAGTAAACGTAAACTGCGAAAAGATTATCTCTTTTAATAGATATAAAAGTAACGCACAAACGTCAGCAAGGAGTTAAAGCGCCTGACATAAAATTCAACACAATTCTACACAATTATGTTTTCACTAAAATAAGAAAGACAAAAAAAATCTTTATTTCTTCACAGAATACAGTCCAGTGGTCAGAAATATGTCCACTTACAGCGGTGGAGCCTTCAACAATAACATTTGTTGCACGAATGGGCCGGCTCAACCGGTGAAATACCACGACCTCACAGAAGACAGGCGTGAAGTAGAAGCATTTTATACTTCTGCGTTTCGTCTGATGAGTGAGGTGCTAGTCCTCTTCCTCTTCCCATTGTTTCCTACAAAGAATAGGATGGGAAGGGGAAGAGGATTGGATGGGTGAGGGGGATGAATAGGAGATGGAAATATTCTTGTTTTTGTCTGTCTGAGGAGGGCTCTGTCCGTTAAAGGTGGGCAACGCATCTGCAACTCATTTGCTTGTTGCGAATGCCTATGGGTAGCGGTCAGTTAACATCACATGAACCGCCTGCTCGTTTGCCACCTTATTCCATAAAAAATATTTGATAGAACTTGCTGACATTTCTTTGACATATTAAGAAAATGTAATTTTAGATACCTTCGTGTAATATGATTTAAAATTATTTTAATGAATTGATTTAAATTCCTTTTGAGTGTTGTAACGATGACTCGAAATTTTTGTATTTACACAGTTTAAACGTATTCTTACAGTGTCATTTTAATCATCGAATGATTCCCATTAGAGTTTTATTATTTTGGCTTGAAATGTAAGTAAAATGGCGTAATTATTAATTAAGCTTTTAGTTTAAAAAACCATTCAAATAATCCTATTAAATCCTATGATCCTCATGACATACAACGGAAACAGACCTGTACCAGGATCTGTACATGTTATTTTTGAAAGACTCACCATTATCACAACCGAAGAATCGAATTTTGCGTATACTTTTCCATCATAAATGCATTTTTCCAATGCAGAAGGAGGATTGGAGGAGGTTGTAAAAGAATGAAATAAATCACCTGATGTTTAATGACTACCACTTGTCATAAATACTATTTAAATATTTAATATAATTGCAGGCTGGTGAATTATAGTGCAGACAGTCAAGGACATCCCAGTTCTTGCTATTCCTCGCTGCGGCTAATGAAAATGACCGTACGATATACTTTATTTTTATTGATGTTTCTTCTATGCGTTCATCTTCTTTACTGAACTTCTCCGACATGAGTGGATCGATTTTGATCAAATTTAATGTTTGTTTGATTGGTTTGGATTAACAATTAGACCCGGTGGGTGGCGCTTCTGATATATTTTTAATGATAACCGAATAAATGTTAGCTGATCTAATAGAAAGCCAGCCAAAGTTTGGACTAGATATCATCTACGTCCGTTAGTTATAAAGTGTTTTCCATCCCTTTCTTTTCTCTTTGTCCTACATACTGACAACGTTGGTCATCTCATTGTTGCGGATGTCTACGGCTAGGAGTGTTCACTTGAGATTACTTGAACCGCCTGCACTTGCCCCCTTTCATAAAAATATAGCATTGTAAAAATTCGCTTAGCTGGAAAGACAAAAGAAAGGCACTTTTTAAGAATATAGCTTGTACGTTGCTTATATTTTGTAGCATATCCCCTCGGGCCCCATGTGAAGTGAGGATGGACAGCAAGGGCATGATGGCGATTGTGCGCGGGCTGCCGGACTCGGGCCTGATGGTCACCCTCATGGACGGCGAGAAACAGTACACTCTGCTGCCACAAGCTGGTGATTATTGCACAACAAATATACCTTGCTTTTTTATACTACATATTTAAATGTTTTGTGGGATTTTTATAGTAAGATATTTTTTTTGAGAGAGGTGCCTTGCCTTGCTTGCCTTTGTTTGATGGCAATTGTTTTGATTCTACTTTTGTCTTTGATCGACATTGAGCCTCTTTATGGTGCTTTTGAAACGGGCGAAAACTTTCAAGACACGATTGGCCACGTTCTTTGGCGAGAATGCCTTAATAAACGCCCAATGAAACCTTTTAGCGAACCTTGTAGAAGGCCTACGTTTACCAGTGCACGTTATCAGATTGTATTAGTATCGACGTTTGAAGGTATCAATGCATCTCCGACGTACGACGTGTGCAACAACTGCTTGTCGCGGCAGTCGCAGTGCGGCAGCAGTGAGGTGCGACCGCGACACGAAAGCGGCGCGCAGGCGGTAGACGGACGGTACGCGAGCAGTTATAAGGTACTATTCCAATATAAATAGGAAAAAAGTATCATAACTTATTCTTTTTCTCAGGAAATTGATTATTTCTCATTTTGAAGTAAGTTTTTATATTTTTATCTGGGAATTTAAATTTTGAACAGAGATTTCTGTTATTACGTAGGCGAGCACTAAGAAAGGATTTTTTTTAATTCCCTTAAGGCCTAAAGTAGAGGTTCATTCTTCAGTTGACCTCAAATCTATATGATCAATCTTATTAAATAGGGTTCAGTTCAGGCTGGACAATCGTCGGTTATAAAAAACAAAAAGTTGTACGAACGTTTGTCTTTTATTTTAAACGTATTGATATTCAGATCGAATACTGTCACATGAAACCTACATCGCCGCCGGAGGAATTGACAGAGTTTCCTCCGCAGCGGGCCCGCCTGCAGCCAGGTGAGTATTTAATAATCGTTAGGTTAGTGGTATGTGTAGATGTCCTATTCGCTACAATAGCGAACAGTCTGCTAATAGTCGCGGATAGGGACGAGAATATGTCACACATAGACACGAATAGGCAAGAAATGTTACGAATAGACGCAAATAGGCAAGAGAAGAGATATAAGCGATAGACACAAGTCTCCAGTAGTTTATTGCTGAAGGACTATTATGATCATGTTGGTTTATAGCCAATAAATTAGCACACGATTGAATAATCTTTAACAAAATACCTGCAGGTCGTGGAAATTTTGAAGTGGGCGGCTTCGGTAGCGGCGGCTACACTCCGAGGTCGAGTGGGAAACGGACCTATTCAAACTGTCGCGCCACAGGTTTTGTATATTAGTATTAGTTATTGTCATCGTCTCAAAAAAAGATATTGAATTTGCCAACAAAATCATTTGTCAGCAGTTTACCATGAAATGCTTGCTCTTGCTCGGTGCTCTTTTTAATGTTGTTTGTCTGCAAATATCGGGTGTTTATCTGTCAAGATTCTTCTTTGTTACTGTACCTACCAATTTTTGGACGTAAATTGACGGATACACATAATGCTGTAGTACTCGCCATTCTTAAAGCTATCTAGTGCAGGCGCAATAAATATGGATATAAAATATTCCAAACTGCTCTTAAGGGTCTGGAAGTTATGTTGTAGTTTGGATGATTAACACATCAGCTTGTTCTGCTTCTGCTTGTGACTGAATGTAATCATAAAAATTAATAGCAATTTGTTCAAACTGCAGCCACAACTAATATGTCAAGATCAAACGCCTTCACAAGCTCCCTGCGGAAGTACCCCAGCGTGTCTCCGGACTCCTCGTCGGAGGTTTTTGAACGACTCATCAGTTACACTAAACCTTCAGAATGTAAGACATTAAATTGTTTAAAATATCCACATAAATAAATAACACATCTCCCGGTCTGTTAGAAATGATTGGAATAACCTAAGGAATCGAGAGAAATGGTTATTTGTCCAACCACCTACCGTTGTATTTGTAATAAATGCTTGGCGATTGTCAAACATCCACTGAACGAGGCCAGTGTCAACTAAGACTAGCTTTATACTTCGACCTGCGAACAAGACTGAGCAATTCCAGCCGCTGAGTTCCATACGACAGACCTCCAACTCCAACACATAACCACGTTGTGTAGTGATCTGACGTCAGCAGTATTTCCAAACTAATACGACTTGGGTCCTTCAGGAAGCCAGTGTACTCCCTCCTTAAAGACCGGTAGCACATCTGCAATTCTTCTGGTGTTGCAGATGATCACTTAACTTTTAGGCGATCCGTTGCTCATTTGCCCACTTCCCCTAGACGTTACGACGCGTTGATCGCCGCAATAATTGTTCCAACCTTTTCATGATTACAGCATCGCGGATCAATTATCCAAACGATTGTCTTACCTGCTACCAAACCACGCCGACCAACAAATATCCCAAGTATCAAAATTTTGATATGAACAAAATACCAACGAATAGACAGTATGATGTATCACCAACACGCTACGAACGATTACAGTACCCTGAATGTAGCAATGTGTGTAAATATCACGAACATATTGACGATATGGTATTTGGAAATGGTCCTAAAGGGGTCGACACTAAAACTCCCTACCATGTAAGTATTACACGTATACACGAGTATTTCCATAAAGATGCAGTGCAGGATCTTTCACCTACTTGCGCATTTCTTCCTTATTCCTTCAACGCACATTCTGTTTAATACAATCCAATGGCTGAGACTTAATCTGTCGCTTAAGACAAAACGTTAAATTCCATGCAAACAATAGATGTCTCTAAATCGCCGCGCCCACGCGCGGTCCACTCCTTGACCCACGCTTGGTTCACGCGGGACGTCGTGTCATGTCGTTTGCTCACTCGTTAACCGCCCAGCGCCCACTGGTTGACGCCCGGCGTCATTCCGTGAAAGCCTCTATGTCAATAAGTGGACGACTCACAACGAGGCGGTGCGGGTCAAGTGCCGGGTTCTAGTGAACAATGACCTCTAAGATCCCGCAAAAGAGAGCATCCTTGACGAACTCCTTCCTCAAAGACTGCCATCATACTTGCAGCGTCACTGTTGTTGTGGATGTTCAGGCGTCAGCGATCTTTAACTTCTGTTGAAAATATATACTATCTATAGCTAGGTGGCAGGGATTACTCTGGTAAGCTAATTTTGTTGCTACTAAAATTATACCGTAATAATTTATTGCCATATCTAAATTTGTTTCCAGAGAATGCATTCAAACAATACGAGGATGCAAGGTAGAAAAGTTGGTAAAACTATTTGTATTTTATTTTATTTTTATTTATCTCTTTAAAGTAGTTAAATATTAACTTACGTAACAAATGGCGAAAAAAGCATCACCCTGTAATTAAAAGAGGCTAAAGAAGAATAGAATGTTGATCTCATTGTGAGCGATAATAATAATGCGATGTTATCTGGGATTGTAAATTCTCCAAGCACTTTTATATGCTTGTCAACCAAAAGACATGACGCGTCGTTTTAAACCTGTAGTTCCTCTTATATTCTATTTCTAGATTTTATTTTATTCCATCAGTAGCAGTAAATAAATAAGTAAATATGCACTCACGCCCGTAACCCAGAATGGTGGGCAGAGATCATGGATTTCCATTCGGCGCGATCCTGGCACACCTCTCCCACTTATTTTACATTATCTACGCATGCACGCTCGTCGGTTATGGGTGCTCCTTATATCCCCCTTTTTTATTAAGCCACTAATCGGTAATACTTTGCTTTAATAAAACGTGTACTTGAAATTATCATCAGATAAAAGAGGTTATTCATTTATTTCATCCATTTCAAAACCAAGTAAAATTACAGTTATCTCTTGGAAATACTTATTCACAGTATGATAAATTTAGCAAGAAACTACAGTAATTATTTAATCTACTCGCTTTCAGTTTCAGGCGCGGCCAGTGATGTTGCCACACTCAATGACTCGTCCTGTCTAGTTGTACGTTCACTTTTAAAAAAATATATAAATATCATATCTTATGGTGTAGATTGGAACAGCGATCACAAAAGTTTATATTGAATTATAGAATAAAACAGCAGCTTTATTATGTTTCCCAATAGGTTCACATCGATGTGACATTTATATAATTATGCAACTACATTTAGAACAATCTGACATAAAGAAATACAATTTATTTCAGACGCCTTTATCAAAGCTTGTAAGTGATGAAAATTTAACGAAAGAAAGAGATAGTAATATAACCCTGGAAGATATACACGTGCGTCAACATTTATTGCAAGACAATAAATCCATACAAACCTTGAACAGTTTGATAGAAATGAGAACAACGAAAAAACCAAAAGCAAACCGCAAACCAAAGAAAATGAAGAGTTCGAATCAATCGCCCGCTAAACGTAAAAATTTCATACGGAAACCGAGACTTCATGATGGCAATATTGACACATTTGAACATAAAAGATTGAAAAGTGAACTTTTAGCACTAATAAAAGAATTAAACACCTCCGAAGACGACAAAATAGAAGAAAAAATGAGAAATGTTTTGTGTAAAATATTAAATTGCATATTAAGGTATAGAAAACCAAACCATTTCAAAGAAAATATAATGCATAATTTTATAAAACATTGCGATATAGAAAATTGTATTGGTACGGAACTCGTAGATTATCCAAAACAAACACTTGACATTGTTTGGCAAAAATATTCGAATGAAGCTACCGAAATACAGCGGGTAATTAAAGAAGACATGTTGCCAATACTCAAATACCATGTGTTCAAGGAACATGAAAATGAAGTGATTAACTTTATTCTATCAAAAATAATAGAAGATATCGTTGGAGTTGTAACAAAAATAGAATGCAAATATTTAGTTGATTCAAGAAATAGTTTTCAACGTGTAGGTCATATAGACAGAGCTAAAGAAGTGTGTGATAATAAAAAAATAAATCATAATACGCATAAAAGATCTCCTGGCAAAAAATGTCGTCGCTATCCCAATGTCTTAAGAAACTTGGTTAAAACTGAAACTGCCGATACTTCAAATAAAAACATATTTAAGCATTCTAAAGACCCTATCGATTTAAAACTCCAAAGTATCGTAAATATATATCAGGTTTTAAAAAAAATACAGTCATCATCCGAATTTCAGGCCAACTATGTGACAAGTATGCTTTTAAACCGATTTTGTACTACAAAAGCATACGCTAATCAGGTGAGAAATCTTCAACAAAAGACTCGAACTTGTTTATCTCCAGCAAAATGTATATCTGACACATACGTTATGATCCATGATTCATCTCGAAACAAATCGATACTAACTAAGAAAAAAATTGATAAAATGAATTTACATGGTGGTACTAAACTATTAACGAGTATTAAAAATAAAGGTACAGTAGACACAAGTTTAGAGCATATAAAAAAGAAGTACGAATTAGAAAACTTCACTGATTCAGATAAACCACAAACGACATATCTAGATGCAGCCTATCCAAGGGATAATTCATCAAATCCTTTTTCAATTGAAAGGCCAAATGCAGAAAACAACAAGAGAAAAGAAGAAATTTCGAAACTCAATCATGTCTCCATTTTACACCAAATCGAGGATAAAATAAGACAGTGGCTTATTAAATTTGGAATTTACACAATAACAAATAATGTTTGCTACGATAATATTTTAAGAAGTTTAACTGAAGATATAACTTCGCAACTAAAGCTACTAAATCAATCATCGGCTAATACAACCAGTTCAGAATGTGTTGCTGATTATCTTAAATGCGTAATCTGTAAATATTTGTTTCTTCCAATGAACGGACAAAGCTTTGAATTAGCCCAGAAATTATCAGAACTAACAAAAGATGTTCTAAGCATTTTTACTTTGAACACAACTGAAAATAGTCAAATAAAAACATACGGACAGTCATCATCTCCTTCTACTTCTGAAGAAAAGGAATATAATACGCCAAAACCTCCTAGTTTATTGCCAGGATCTCATTTTTATCAAGCAGATAAGAGCGTAATGAAAGATATTTGTTCAAAAATAATGTTTGGTGACGAAAATATCCTTCAAATACTTCCAAGAGATTTGTTAAAACAGGACGCCGAGTGTGACTTTGAGGAAAAATGTAGGAACTGTGAATCTGAAAATCGTGGAAAAAAATTAGATAAAGGGGACAATAAAAATAAATCTGGAGAAGTAAAATTAGTACTCACAACTACGAATACAAGTAATTCCGAAAATACTGAAAGTGGGAATCCCAAAGGTAAACATATTTATTTTGAATTGTTCATTTGAATCATCGGCGAATGTGAAATTCTAATATTTCGTTCCAGAGCCGAATACTTCCAATGCAAAGGACGACAAAGATTTACCAGAAAATGCAACAAGGCAACAACTGCATGAGTATTGTGTGGAAACATTTCGTAATTACTGCAAAGAACTACCTATTTTAGCGACTAATCCTGACTTGACAGAGTTGGCAAGGGAAGGAGTATTACACAACATTTTGAAACTTTACTATATGTTAATAGAAGACTCGTATGTCGAAAACGATTATACTTATTTCGAGTTTTGTTTTGAGGATGAAATCGATGGACTTTTAGACGTCTTACCGCAAACAGAGGAAATGAAAAAAATGAGACAAGGATGGAAGATAAAAATAGTGATGGAGGCAGTTAAAATACTTAAATTCATGCATAAAACAAAAGATGATACAGATTTTAAGCAGAAACTTAATCAAGTATCAGACAGACGTAAATTAATGGTAGAACAAAAATTAGACAATGATTATGCTCAACAATTAAATGCCTTAAGAATGGCGGAAAAATGGTTAACCTCTTCAAACTATCGGGAACAAAATCCTCTAAAAGTGAAGATTTATAGGCAACGGTTAATGGACCGCGCAAACCAGATATACGAATCTGTAAAAAGAAAAGAAGGAAAACCGTTTTTAGAATTGTCAATAGATGATATAGATGAAATTGTCTTTCAAGAGCTCCAAACTGTGCCAGTTCCAAATAATGATATCGAGAAACAAGAAATTGATTTAGTGGAAATAAACAATGAAATCGAAGCCTGGTTTAATGAACTACCTGTCATACCATCAGAAGGCATAAATAGTAATAAAAGAAAAATTTTGAAACAATTACTTGCTAGGAAAATTCATGAGATGCAAATGAATTCGGACTTCGAAAAACCCACAGACGAAAGAGAAATGAAACATGAAATAAGTGTGTTTTTATCTGATAAGGCAGTTGGGCTTGAAAAAGATCAAGATTTAAATATTAATCATATGGTTGAAGAACTTGCTACTAGACTACGAAGAAGACAAGATGAAAATTCCTTAGATTATGAGTCATTTAAAAAGCATTTGCCCTTCAGTTCAAGTATTCAGAAACTTGAAAATTCAGTCAATGGAGATTTTGACAAATCGCCGTATATTAATCAAAATGTAAAAGTGTCGAAAAATAATGAAAGAGTACATTTTGAAGACCAAATTTCAAATGAAGATAAAATTGTAAAATTACAACCAATGAGAAGGTCCACAGAGGAAGGTATTTTAGGCACCAGTCAAATGCCGGGACCTAGTACTGACGAAGCTTATTTGACTCTGTCAGCTCGTCCAAGAACTTTGAATTCTCAAGAAGCATCACGATATCCTAACACCTCTAGCCGAAGAAGAAAAATATTTGATCCGGAGGAATTAAATGAAATTAGTAAATATTTTTCTTTTGAAATGAGCTCCAATGGTATTCCTAAAAATGGTTATAAAAGAATTTCCAAAGTTGACCAGTACCCAAGTCAAAGATCCGATTATCATTCAATGCGTGGACATGGATTATATCGCAATGGTAATCAAAATAACCTTCTGTATGATCCTAGACAGGTATCATCTAAATCACAATATCTTGGCCATACTGCTGGTGCTATATCTACAGCACAAGCGGTTCCTCCTTATGTAAAACCTATAAATTACAATCGTTTCCGAGAAGACAGATACGATTATGATATGGACTATGAAAGAGAAAGGGATCAATGCAAAATACGGTGTAAGTGCGGCGAAGCTTCTTTCAGACGTCGAAAACGGCATTCATGTCATTGTGAAGATTTCTACCCAATGCCTTCGTGTTGTTTTTTACACAATGATTTTTAAGTACTGTGCACTTACAGAAGTGTTGAAAAATGATGTCTGTAATTGTGAATGTTAATAAAAAGTTGTTTGTTTTATATTGAACAGCGCTTGTCTTTTATCATTCAATACTTTAACTTTCACTAACAGTGTTTACCAAAGAGCACATATAAACTTACTGCTTACAATAAATAGTAATGGACTTACCAAATATTGCTAGATATGTTACGTATTTAATGTATGGAAGTGATCTATGCCGTTGAGATGCGATCGTTAAGAAGTATGTTAGGCGTGCCTTTGAATGATAGGATACAAAATAGCGTGATAAGGGAAAATTGTGGCTTAAAAGTGGATGTTGTGACTAGAATTGAGAAAGATATGCTTAAGTAGTGCCTACGAAGTCGATTTTGGGTGTAAGTTGAATAACGGGAAGGAGGAACGCGAGCGGTCGAAAAGTGAATACTCGAAAAGCATGCTAATAGCACGCTTTTACTATAGTTTACGGCATGTGCTGACGTTTACACCCAAATCGGTTAAGACGTCTCTGAGATTAGGGCGCACAGACAAACAGACAAACATTCTAATAATCATTATTTTCGGTTTTATTGCGTTTATGAAGGTTCCCAGTAATAGTTTAGTAGTAGTTAAATTTTTGTTATATGTGTAGATTACACTATCCTTTTTACACCATTTGATATTGTCACTGCTTTGGAAAACTTTCATCATTTCCAATCTTCAATCATTTTTTATTCAAGTGTATTAGACCTGACAAGTAACCATCTTTATTCTAATATACTATTATAATGTACTGCCTTGGTGCTGCCGATTATACCTAAAAAAGTATTTACAACTCAAGCTTAATACATTGTTTTTGTTAAATAATTTTTATGAAATAGAATACGATATTGCTTTCATTGAAATATATTTTTTTATTAATAATTTTAAAATTCTTTATCTGTAAAAAAGGAAAATAGAGTGTCTTCGATATCATCTTGCTTGACATCGCAACATTTTTAAAAAGTTACGTTCATGACGCCATGACAGGTCACGTGATGTAAATTTATGTTGGGCATGCGCGACATTGCCGAATATTTTTCAAGTGATTTTGAAACGGTGAGATTTTCTGTGTAAAGAGTGTAACGTATTGCTAACTGCTATTATTTTTCTATTTCCATATAACAAACGTGAAAATTTATAGTGCCAGTGCTTTTTGTTGATTCGTGTAAGGAAGTGTTTTACTTGCAAAGGTCAAATCTCTACATGGGAATGTCTCCGGAACGTATTTTTACATCGGATTACAAAGGCAGTGCCTTGTTTCGTTTGTGATCGAGAAGCAAGATTCCAGAATAAACAAAGTTAGTGCTTTTATTTTTTTCGAATAAGCTATTTGTGTCGGCAACGTTCGATTCGCGAACTTTGTAATACTCTTGACAGATCAGCTTTGTTACTTTCCTTCGAATGTTCTATGATTAAAAATACTTAGTGTTATATTCAGTAGGAACCTTACAGCGTCAGTAAATAACGAAGCTTAATCTTTGTTACATGTTTCTGGAACTCTATAGGAAGTAGTTTATTGTATGGCACTTTAATATTTAGTCAACTCGCCTCAATTGTTCGAATACGGGATGACATCATGATCTACACACATATGTCGTTATAAATTTTATAAACATTGTATATACGCAATCAGGATTTTGTTAGCGATTATCCATATCGGATTAGATAAAAATGGATTTTTACTTTACGTGTGTGATTATTTTATTGTACTAGCTTGTATAGAACTGCCGTTTATCGCGAATCCCAAGTCACTGCACAGGACATATAGTTTCCATAACACTTTTTATATCAATAATATTCAAGATTATTGTACTATGTCAGTAATGATGTATACAAAACCCAATGACATTAAGATGTGTTACAAAATACTTTATGATGAATTTTTAAGTAGCAGTATGTTTTAAAATTCGGAACCGGGAATTTAAAGGTGTGATTTTCTTAACTTCCTTTAATGTTTTGCCTATGCAAACCCGACACACAATAGCTTAGCAATGAGTGACTGAACAGAGCTCCTAGTATCTAAGTTTGAATATAGATCACACGATCAAGCCGAACATGCTCGGGCAGACACCAGTGTGCGCCAAAAACAACTCTAAGGTGCTTACCATAAGAATTATGAAATTTCTTTTTAATTTTCTCACATACAGTGCATTTTTTTTCAATGAGTACTGTTGAGAGGTCTTGGTAATACCCTGTTCAAATTCCACCCTCAAACATTGTGAGGAAACCGACATGTCTTAGAACCACCAAATTTGAACATATGTGACATCCACCAACCCGCACTGGGCCAGCATGGTGGATTACAGCCCCTTTCCTTTCTCAGAGAGGAGGTCTGTGTTCTTGCAGTTTGGGAAAAATACTAAAAAAAAGACAAAACGCTCAGAGGCCAATCAATAGCATACTCTGGGTGTGGGAGTTGTTATGCCATATATGAACATATAAAAACATGAGTTTCATTTATAATTGTTTCTTCTATATGAAGTTTCCTTAAACCATATTAAGACATACTTGTGGGATTTGTTGTATCTAACAAACCTAACTATTGTGTTCATGCACATCTTGGTTTGTTTTGTCTTTTAATATACATATACCGATAGATACATTGGTTTTTACCATAGCAAAGACTTTTTTTTCTTATATTGCTTTTTTCTTATATGCTGCTAATTTTCGGATATAACTTGTTGAAAAATTAATTAATAAAGTGCCAATCTAATGACTAAGGGTTGGAACTGCAAAACATGCACAACATAGTCATTGGTTCAAATTCTCTACTCTTTTGTTATGACTCATGTCATCATACAAGCTAAAGCTCGGTTGGAATGGTTAAAAGAAATATTAGTACATCATTTCAATAACCTACTAATATTTTTAATTAAAAATGTTCATTTTTCTTTCATCAATCAATCATCAATGGGAAAGTGTAGTTAACCCTTGGATAGTCAGGGGCTTGGTTTTTATTGTCTTATGTCTAATAATAACCTTAAGCTTGAGTTCTATAAACTTTTTTGGAAAACAAGAGGAAAAGATCACATCACTTTTTACTTTGCCAAAGATTGAACTAAACAACTACTACTACCAACACCAGAAGCTGAACAGAACTAAAATGTGATGATTTGATCCCCAAAATAGCTGGTCACCATGGGGACCTCAACCGAAACCCTTTTGGTTTTGAAATATTTAACCCTACATCATAATCAATACCCCATTGGAAGAAGCTAGACGAGGCCTATGCCAACAGGCTTTAAAAGGCTCTAATAAATAAGGTCTAACAAGGTGCTGAAATATTTTAAATCTTCATATAATTTCTGATTGCAATTAGGACAGCAGCATTGGAAGCATTTTTTGTGCACGTCAAATGTCTGTAATTCTTCACGATTTAAAGTCAATAGTTACAATAATTACAATTTTATTACCAATTGCAACTAATGTCCGTAACATTAAGTAGTTGCTAAACTTAATAGGCAAGATGTAATAGCAAATGGCAGTGAAGTAGAGAGAGAGGCTGCAGTTTTCAATTCTTTCTCCTCTCCACTTTCTTTTCATATCCTGTTCATTCTTACGTCCTGAAGACCCTACTTGCTGGCCATGTATTTACATTCCTTCTGATTAATGTTTGCTTCCCAAAACCATACACAAATAACCATCGATTTTTTCTATAAAAAACTAGATAGACCATATTATCTTGGGTAGGTATACCACTTATTTTGTTGCTTAAAGCACTTTAAAATTATCCCTTTCATTTTATTCATAATTTGATAGATCCACAACTACCACAATTTACTAATTTTAATCCGCAAGTTAGGTGACTAAGCATATAGCTGGCATACATGGGATCAAAATGATAATTAGTATGTATGTTACTCATTGGTATTTGTAGGGAAGTACAGGATCAAAACATTCACAAGACATATGACATTCATGCTACTGGTAAGCTTGTATCATAATGATAACAGTCTGATGGTCAGGGGTTCCATTCCCATCCAGTAGAGAAACTAAATATTAGTTTGACTTTCTTATTTATTAACTGGACTTAAGTGTTAAGAAAGCCATTATATTTATTTAATTATACTATAGAATTATCAAATTTCTGCATTTGAAAGCTATATTGGCATGCAGAGAATAAATGATTCAAGATACAAGTATATAATTATGCTGCTTATAAATACTGTCAGTGGCAAGTAGTTCACATATTTAACTTTTATTTGGACATTATTTTGTAGTTAAAATAAATAATAAATACTTTTATCACTTCTGGTAATTAAAATAATTATTTTACACAAATTAATTTGGAGGAATGGTGTTAGTGTCTATGAGCAATATTGAATGAGTATTAAAAGACAATGCAAGTTCATCCATTCATTTATTCATTGTATATACAATTAGGATACCTTGGGATTTGCCACTGTTCTAACAAATTATTATTGTATTGTAATGTGGAATTAATAATACAATTTATTAAACTTTATAGTTGTGATTTAAAATGGAAGAAATACACACATTCAGTCCCAAATTTTACACTAATATTTAATATTACATTAATATTACAATAAGCTATAGTTAGCAAAATAATAATCTCGACTGACTATCCCTTTTGCATTCTGGGGAAGAATATAAATTAAATGACACAACATTCTTCATCGGTCAAGCCATTTAGACCAGGCAGGAGGTCACAATGAAATGGACATATGTATGTGTACCGCCAAAATCATCTCGTTGAATTCGGCATAAAAATAATTATTAAATTATTAAAGATATGTTCTAGTTTTAAACAAGGATAAAATTGTATATTTTCAAGGTGACACTTTTGAGCAACAGTTTGAACCATTTTAGTTTTAAACAAACTTTTAGAGATATTTGTATTTTGCACACGCTTCAAACCCTTTAATGAGTGTTCTGTCGTGACTCAGGGCTAATAAAGATTTATTACC
>JWHW01052484.1:55100-69249 GCA_000931545.1 Papilio glaucus | reverse complement strand
TTCATATTTACATGGTCATAAATGTAGCACGTATCCTAAAAATCTGTTCCCGAAAATTAGAAAACCACGACCGAAGCCGGTAGTAAAAGCTAGTGCATTATATTTTCAAAGTATTTAACAATTAACAAGATTGAAGGATAGGATGAGGTATAACAACTATTTTTAGTTAAAAGTGTAAACGACGGGGTCGGTTTAATATGAATAGGCCATTAGTGCTTCCCGCGGCGCGACCTGTGTCCCAGCCAATTCACTCACTTAGATGTCGCAGTCCAAAGTCATATCCATTGTTCCAGCTCGAGCGCTCCGAATGGAACAATTGGGATGATTTAATATGTTTATTATATTGTATCAAACAGTGTGTGTAAAATTAATTCATTGTTGCACTCTCAAAACAATATACGCCGAGGTATTTTCAATTAAATGAATGGAATCAACATCCTCGGATTGTTAACTTGATATTAGCTTCAGTCTTCCTCCCTTTCCCACCCTTTCCTAATAAGGAAAGGGGTCCTGGGTCGGAAAGTAAACATCCTTTTTTTTTTCCATCTGACCTCTGTCCATTAAAGATATGCAACGCATCTGCGACTCGTTCGCTTGGCGCGGATGTCTATGGGTAGCGACCACTAACATCAGGTGACCCGCTAGCTTATTTACCACCTTCTCCTATAAAAATGCTACCCATCCTTCACCCCACCCTTGAATTCGAAACAAGGAGTAACAGCTCAAGCCAATAGGTTTCCTTTTGGGTGCCCTTTAAGCCAGGTTATTTTAAGAAGTGTCCTGTCAAACGATCTAAGATCGTGTAAAGTAATCCTCCGGTGCCGAGCTACTCGAGGGATACTTGATCTTTACTTGCCTTTTTCACCTCAAATAGAGTCTGTAGTTGCCTTACAAAGGCAATCAGTGATTTATGTTAATAAAGCGTTTGGTTAACGTAGACCCATTAACTGTTAACAAGATAATAATAAAAAAAACACTAAAAATTGTAACACAAAATTTCGCTATAATTAATCATATGCCTTATCGATATCAAGATTAAGTTAAGTAATTGGAAATTCCCGGCTTCCGGTACGCAACTACATTTTTGCTGGTAACTAAGAAACGCTAGTTATCCAGAATCGTAGGCGGAGATTATGGATTCCCACTTTCAATGATCCCGGCACACCTCTCCCATGTGAAGGTCCTTCGCCGGTTGAGGTTACTTTTAATAATACCTTTATTAGGATCCCCAATCTGGTATAAAATAAAACTTAACTTATATATCATGAGCGGACTGCATTACAAAATTTTATTTTCAATTAAAAGACCTTAATAGCGTATTTTACATTCTTTGGGGGAGCGCATGAATGAGAGACTTGTGTGGAATGTTGAATAAATATGTACCATTCGAATAGACCTTCGCAGTCCCTTATATTAAAACACATTCTTTTAACGATGTATATATCACCTTTATAAAATGCCTTATAATTGCCGAAAGCTGTTTGAGTTTTGACTTAACAGGGACTAAAGTTCGAATCTTACACGAGGCTGATAATCTTGTAATGCACGAGTGTTTTTAGGGTTCCGTACGCAAAGGGTAAAACAGGACCCTGCTACTAATACTCCGCTGTCCGTCTTTCTGTCTGTCATCAGGCTGTATCACATGAACCGTGGTAGTTAGACAGTTGAAATTTTCACAGAAAATGTATTTTGTTTCCGCTAAAACAACAAATACTTAAAAAACAGAATAAAATACGTGTTTAAGAGGCTTCCATACAACAAACGTCATTTTTTTTGCCGTTTTTAAAGATAATGGTACGGAATCCTTCGTGCGCGAGTCCGCCTTGGTCGCGTTTTTTTCTACTCTAGTTACTTTATTCCGAAAGTTAGGGTGTTCAAACTTATTTCTAAGTGTCATTTATGTTTGACATTGCGCTAGAGAAATGGACTGGTAGACGATAGGGTTTGAAATACCTAAAACTTTTATATTAACCCCGTTAGCTAATTCGTGACATATACAAGGCTACGGCCTAGGAATTCTACACCTCATGTATGACCCTTGACCTAAAGTAACATTCGCTTCCGAAACATGTGACCAACAAGGCACTCGATTTATTACGTTATTCATAAACATTTGCATACAGGTTTTCTTTTACAGTGCGAAAAGAGAATATCTCAGTGGACATATAAAATGCAGTGGTTCAGTGATCAGTAGCTGTGGCGTACGGGCCAGTGTTGTGTGGTAGCGGGGTTCGGTGCCGGCTCGCTTTGTGCAATGACAGTTATTCGGGTGCGAACACTCAGTTACGTGGCAAAGGTGGAACTTTTAGATTTGATTCGAGGATAAACGACATTTAACGGTGAGTTGCCATACATATTTAACTTTTTCTTTTAACCTTACTGTAGATGGAGATAGGTAGGTGTGACAGGAGGCAAACCTATCGTCATTTTTCTATTTAGTATCCTTCAATTTCATAGTTGTAGAGCTACCACGATTGGACCAACTTGACTTGATTAATAATTGTGTCACCGTAAGATATGCCTCACTAGGACGCTCTGGCGACTTCACCGGCCACGTATCCAAACGTCTATCACGAGGAATCGTGGTCGCGTGTTTGCAGATGAATTAAAAGATATTCAAGTGTCGTTGTAACTGACAACGTCACTAATATTGACTTGACTAAGCTCGTCTCGTCAGCATTAGTGACGTGAACAGTCACGTGTTACCTTCAAGTGACGAAGTGACGTGGACGTGAACTTTAATTATTCAAACCAGCAGCTCCCACAGAGACGTCAACCTCGGAGTGCCCGCAGTATTTTGACATTGAAACATTGCGAATATTTTAGGCGAAACGAGCTCCTGCGGCCCAGTCGATGACTCGGCGTATCGTTTTGCGATAACTGTTCCGTCATAATGTAGTATAAGTTCAAGGCGGCCTTGTTTTTATAATTAATTGCTTGTACGATATAAAACTAGGTCAGCAATACCCGAGTGTTAAGGGTTATTTTAAATAAATGTTGGTATAAATGCACTAGCTTACGCATGGATTGCAATTCCACGTAAAAGCTTTGTTTTTTAATGTCTACTGAAGGGCTATCAAGTACACAATGTTTTTGGTTTTCCAAAAGAAAGAGAAAACCGATTTTTCGCGCTAAAACCCTACGCGGGTGCAGGTAACCACTTACCGATGTTTCATCACAATCGTATGGATGATTTAGAACATATAAGAGACAAACATACAAACATTTATTTTTATTTATTAAGAATATAATTGTATAAACATAGATAGTGAATAATTCTGGTTTTACCGAGATTATGCTCCTAATGTTATAAGAGATTAGTAGTTTGTCATTTAGCAGTATTCTATCGTATGCCAGTAAAACCTGAGTCAACAGGAAACGTGTGTTTTCAAAAACATCATAACCTAGAGGGTTAACCCTCTGTGTTCTTCTTCTGCTACTTACTTTCCTTCCTTACTTAAAGAACCAGTAGCCTGCGTTCTTTTTTTCTGCTCGGCTGCTAAGGGTCATAGCGTGATGTTAAATAGCGAATAACTTCCGTAATAATTGAACGACAAAAGGCAAAAAGGCTTCTTCAAATAGTTTCTGAGATCCGTTTATACAAACTCTTCAGTTTTATTATAAAAAGATAGATTTTGGGCAATTTAAACAATCTTTAAATCCTACTACATAGATTATTGTTTAGCGGAGTTCATTGACCGCTGTTTTAAATGAAGTACGATTAGTGTTCCGAGCCTAGTCGGCGCTCGTCTAGGTCCGCCTAGATGCATACTGAGTACTACAATAGCACAATACGTTTGCATTAGCGATGACTGCACGACACGGGAAACGACGTCGCGTGATTTTATACATTGATACAAATTGAAGTGATCATTTGTAATATACTGTTAAAATATCAACAGATTTATTTCTTAAGTGTTTCGATATTACCGTCTTAAAAGGTCTGTCTTGAGGGTTTGGAAATGTTCACAAGATAAAAGAATATAGATACAAAAAAATGACATTATATATTGAAACTAATATGTATATATATAAAATGTATCCGTATTTACCTTGGTCACGGCATCACGCAATGGCTGGACCGATATTACTACACTGACAGAATACAAACAAAACTATTTATATACGCGCCAGAAACTAAGAATATTGAGTATCATAAAGCATTAGAATAATATACACTATGTTTTTCGATTATATTTTTATTAATTATACCAATTCGAATTCAATATTCATAGTGAAGACAGGACAACGTCTGTCGAATCAGCTAGTCTGTTTATAGTCGTTTATGAATTTGAATATTTATTACAAAACAAAAATATGTTTATATGAACAAATCCGATAATTTAGAAAACTCGTCGTATGAGGAAAATATGTACATGCTGGGTACACATGGCACAGAGGCTAAAGAAAGATCCCATTGGGGAAGGAATATGTCCGTTAGTCGACTTTTAAATTGTGGATGCATGGTCATGTATTTGTTTGTATGTGCCAGATGGCGCACTACCCGCAGCCAGCTTCGCTGGAGGCGGCGCTGCCGCTGCTCAGTCGGCCGGACCTGCGGCTGCGGCAGATACTCGGCGAGCAGCTCGTCGCGCTCGTGCGCCGCGAGCCCGAGCTCACCAGCGACCTGGCAGCGCAATTGCTCGACGCGCTCGTAGCGTGGCTCAACGGCGGCAATTTCAAGGTATTGTATGGATTGACTATGAATATGTAGTACTTCGGATATACCGAACAAATTCGACTGAAAAGTATACCTTGTTTCATAGCAAGATGGAGTTTTTGTAAACAAACAAACATCATTTACAATACACGGCGACCATTACAGTTTTTCTATTTTCATCGGAAATGTAGTTTTGTGTAATTCGTGAGATAGAATATATATTAGTAATAAATTGTATAATAAATAGGATAGCTTATATTTTGGAATGTACGAATTTTCAGTTAAAAACCTTTGTTTTCAAAAAATTCATCTTGCTGTATACAACAAACAAGGTATACCCCTGTGAAACAAGGTATACCCCTGATGGATGCAGGTCACCTTCTAACGACTTTCACAATATAAGGTCTTGCATTCTGCTACTCACTAAACTAGTAAGCCAACCCTTATTTTAATGAGTCGTCAACCAGATTGAAATATTGGAACAGTTTCGACGAACTTTTTTTTTTATTTTTCTTGTATTCAATTTTGAATGTTATTGTTAAGATACAAGGGTTTATTTTTGTTGATTATTTATTGAAAACTATTGTCGCGCTTTCCCGCCTGTTTTGAGTTTCCAGTTGTTGTCCGTCTTTATGAGAATGCCTGCGTTTTTATAGAAGAGAAATAATGTAAATTCGCGGTAGATCTGTTTAGGAGATTACTATTACGAAGGATACTTTTGCAGTTAATATATAGTGAGCATACATAACTATGTATGTTCCGGGTCAAACGAAATTCAACCAAGTCATATAACTGGCTTTATGTTTTAAGCTTTTATTTCTTAAAAGAATAAATGATAATAAAAACTTCAAATGACGTGAGCCGCCTACATACACTCCTTGCCTTGTAATTAAGTAAAATGAATAATTACAATGCTACGTATCCCCATCTGAAGGTGAAATTGATTATCTGTCAACCAGAACGTGTTATTTGTCACCGGAGATGACGTATAAAGACATTCCCAAGTCTTGCTCTTGTTCGCTTTGAGGATTTGTTTTCATTGTCTCATCCGTCAAGTTTCAGTTTTCTTTAAACATAATATCTCCGCTATGTTCATTCTTAACATTCTTTAACAGTTTCTTGTATCTTCTTACGACGAATGTCAGATGCCATGAATGTTTATGGGTATTGATGGTCATGTAAAAACGGCTTAGCCACTTCGTCCTTTTTAACATAAATAAATGAATCTATTCAATATAAAGTGAATGAATACTACTTTGAATAAACAAGTATATATCATCTTGACTATAGATCCGACCGGGAGATGTTGTAAGTACTAGATTAAATAATAAATACTTTGAGAATTGCGGCGTCTTTTTAGCTTTATTTAGTTTGAAGGACCGAGTCTGTGAGATAAATTATTGGACAAAAATATAAGCTTAAGGTATGAAACGGAATCAGACTTCAATCGGAAGACAATTAAAATTGTGCCGAGTGAGGACATTTTGATTTTAACGACATCTGTTGAATAGGACTTTGAACTACCACGAAGACAGGTTTTCAGCATATGTATGTCTGCGTTTAGTCTGAGTGAGGTGCCGTTGTCCTAATCGTAGTCCTTTTTCCCTTTCTATCCTCTTCAAATGATGAGAGGATGGAAAGGAGAAGATGATTTGACGGGGAGGGGATAGATAGGAAAAGGAAATATCCTTTTTTCTGTTCCCTTCCTCTGTCCTAAGATGGAGCAACACACTTGCCTAATAGATAAGTGACTTAATATCTGGTGAACTGCTAGCTCGTTTGTTATCTTTTATATATTAAAAAAACCTCCGTCTATGCGAGTGTTCAACTGCAATGCAATCCTCAGTTCGTAGTTTCTTCAGTTGGTACATTTGCCATTTGGTTTATCTATATATAACTCCGCGTCTATTATGAGACAGACTAATTCCATTTCGCAGACGAAACAAAACGACGCCATGTGTCATGCACAGTCTGATTCGCGACCGCCTCTGATGAGCTTCATCGCGCACGTTATTATTCTGTATATCGCGAGCGATGTCATAACGATGTGAAAACGATTAGTATACGGATTTCTAGAAGTAGGGTTTTTTTTAGGTAATATTTGGAGTTGTCTATGGTATATGAAGTGAGGTGAGTACATCAGAATTATAAAATACAAAACGTTTTGTCTCTACTCTTTCAAAAACATGTCTTATCTTGTCATGTCTTAACATGTCTTGCTATTTATTTTATACCAGTTGGTTTGTTGTAGTTAAATGTACTTCGATAATGGTTGTGCCACTAAAAACATGGTGGATGCAAAGTTAATCTGAAGTATTCACCTTTGGTTCAACGAAATATATTTGAACCATTGTAGTGAAGTTATCAAGGTGTGATTGCTCAGAATAAGTAGTTGCACTGCAAGCAATAAGCCGCATCGATGTGCGCCGGTGTCTCAGTAGCATAACACGCGTTGGACTGTCTTTACCGGTCGCATTACGTATCGTGTTCAAATATTTTATATCACTATGTTGCTTTAATTTATGTCTTAAAATGATTTTTATTAAATTATCGTTGTCCTGTAAGTATTATAAACCATTGTGGATAATTTAATCTTAACAAAATGGTAGTACTTTGTATATTCCCCCATGTTTTTGTATAGAGACTCCTGGCCTATATGAGCCCTTTGTGAACCAATGCACAGAAACGACGTTCCCTTTGTTATGTAGGTTAGCAGGGTGTGGGACAGCTGAGCTCTCGGTTGCTGTGTAGTGGGACAATATCGATATTCTAACGGTACGGAATTGTCTTTATGAAGTGCCTAATTATGATGAAATCGATTCTCATTTTGAATTTTTTTCGTATGATGATTGCGAGTATATTAAATTTGAATTATAGGTAAGTTGTCATTGTTAAAACAGGACATTACCATGGGAACTGATATAGTAAATGAAGGTTTTATAACTCGGGAATAGTTTTATTTTCTGAATAAAATGTTAGTACCCCATGTCATTTTTTGTTTGAGCCTTAAGGGCTCAACGCTAATAAACAAACTCACTAACGTCAGTCAGATTAAGATTAAGTCACTAAGATACATTGCCAGACTTTGTGTTGGGGAGGGGAGTAGATAAGGAAAGTGGAGGAGGGCGAAACATAGACAATGGTTAATTTTAATTTGTTGTTCCCAGATTGCGCAGAATGGGCTGGAAGTGATGACGGCTCTTGCCGAACGTATGGGACCAGAATTCTCACATTTTGTGCCTACAGTCCTACCTCACATTATTGACAGGTAAGTTTGTAATATATAATAAATCAGCCTTTTTCTAGAATGTTCCCCACTGCAGGGGCAAAGGCCTTCTCTCCGAGAGAGGGAAGGGGCCGTGATCCACCACGCTGGCCCAGTGCGGGTTGGTTGATGTCGCATGTCTTTGAAATTATTGGTTCTAAGACATGCCGGTTTCCTCACGATGTTTTCCTTCACCGTTTTGGAGCAGAGGTGATGAAATAAATTAACACAAAGTTAAGCGCCTGCCTGGGTTCGAACCCGCGACCTACACAGTACGTAAGTCGGGGACTAAACCACTGAGCCACCACTGCTCCATTGTAATATATATAAATGTAATTAAGTAATTCACAACCATAATACAAAAAGGAGAGAGTACAGATTTTTAACGTAGGTTTCCACTGACGTATAAACTTGTCGCGATACAACGTTTCTCTCTACAAAAATTGAGATGACATTGTGTTAAGTGTGAATGTTTTCGGCAGTGTAAACCCACAAAATAAAATCCTTAGGTTTAGAAATCTATACAACGGAAAAGAAATTCCTAAACATAGGTGAACTAAAGCTGGCATCTTCACAGTACTCACACTGATACAATTTCACGCAGTGCGACAACACGTTACGCGCTTATTCAGACGCTTTAGTTAACCGGCCTATACACACCGTTTTTATGCATTTATTATGTTGTTCAGAATGGTGAGTTTGATGATATAATGGTGGATATAGACGACTTTTGTTAAAAAGTCTATCGATCATCCATTCTTTTAAAAAAAAGACAGCCTTTTAGTACGTTTCCCCACTGCAGGAGTATCGGAGAGGAGGCCCAGTGCGGGTTGGTAGATGTCACAATTGTTCGAATTCGGTAGTTCTAAGACCGGTTTCCTCACGATGTTTTCCTTCACCGTTTTTGGAGCAGTGATGATGAAATAACTTACACAAAGTAAACCGCCTGCCTAGGTTCCAACCTGCGACCTACAGTACGTAAGTCTGGGCCTATACCACTGGGCTACCACTGCTCCCATCGATCCTTTAACATTGAACGGTAAAGAGACATTAAAAAACTCATAAACGTTAAATGTCCTATCCCATATGGGACAGGAAGCGGATTGGATCATCCGAGCATAACTGCCTACATAATTAGGCAGGTTACTCATGCGCGTACAATGGGCAACGCTTGAGACAATGCCTGTCACTGTACTGTACGGCTAATTGGAAAACAACCCCGCCCTATTGAGAGATTTGCTTTTAGGTACAGTCAGTTGCACAATGTTTAGGTAATGATGCGATTTATTTTAAAAGAATAACGAAACGTGTCAAAGCTGACTAGGTTAGTACGCTTCCGTTCATAAGTGTTTTGCTACAAGTTAAATAAAGTTTGACTTAAGTACCAGGTCTGCAAGGATGTCTAAACAGCTTAGTGTAAAAAAGTGCTTTGTGAAATTTCGACCAAGATCTTTATTGCCAAAGGGAATATCTTTCTAGTTTTTTTTTGTAGTGTAACTTCTTTTTTGACGGGGTGAATATGATTTTATGCAATGAAAAAGTGTAATAGTTATTTTTATATTGAATTGAACAATTTCTATCTTCACTCAAATGTCACTTTTAGTGCTTCAATTTCTCGTTCTCTTCCGTACTTCAATTAATAAAAAAATGTCGATCAATCACCCTCTCTCTGTTTACTACCTCCATTTTTTTATGATGGTGACAAGCGAGTCACCTGATGTTAAGTGACCGCTACCCATAGACATCCGCAACAATCAAATAAGTCGCATATGCGGTGCCTACCTTTAATGGACAGACGAGGGGATAGACAGGAAAAAGAATGTTTCCTTTTCCTATCCATCCACTCCCCATCTAATCCTCTTCCCCTTCCCATCCTAACCTTATTAGGAAAGGATGGGAAATGGACTGAAATTGGGCCTCCGGCACCTTACTCATCGGACGAAACGCAGAATACTTCTACTTCACGCCTGTCTTCTGTGAGGTCGTGGTATTTCACCGGTCGAGCCGGCCCATTCGTGCAACATATGTAGTTGCGGACTCTACCACTGTTAGTAGACATATTTCTGGCCTGTATTCTGTGAAGTAAAGAAAAATTAAATTAGAAATTTGTTTGTCTTTCTTATTTTATATTGTTCATCCCGTTCTCTTACAAATTAAACAGAATACAAAGTTTCACTTACCGCGTGTGAACTCATGCTCGATTTTGACCAAGTCGACACTTTTTACAGGGTATTAACCTGTATGGAGTTATTTATCAAAGTAGAGCATGCCGAAATAGTTTTAATATTAAGTCGGCGAACTTTACGCTATGCCAGCAAGTTTCGTTTGCCATTTTGCTGAGGTCGGGGTAATGTCAAGGGCGTCACTTTAGGCCAAAGTTAATACATCCAAGATATAGTAAAATTGAACCCTATTTATAGCTTAACTGTGATTAGAAATGTATGGCTACGAAATACGGTAACATCGGAAAGATGGATCTGGAACTATTGTTTACATTCCTATGCGAAACTTGTTTTAAAATTCATACGATAAGTTGTTAAACATTTATATAGAAGACAGTTTACATTTAAAGTGTTAGAACCTGCAACAATATCTGTTGCACGAATGGGTCTCCTCGACCCATGAAATACCACGACCTCACAGAAGACAGGCGTGAAATAGAAGTATTCTGCGTTTAGTCTCATAAGTTGGGTGCCAGAGGTTTAATTCTAGTCGTTTTCCCCTTCCTACTTTTTCTCAATAAGGAAAGGTTGGGTTAGGTTAGGTTAGCAAAGATTGATAGCAAAAGGAACCATCTTTTTTTTCTGGTTATTCCTTCTATCCATAAAAGGTCGGCAACGCATCTGTAGCTCATTTGCTTGTTTGCGGATGCTTATGGGTAGCGGTTACTTAATATCAGGTGAACCACATACTCTATTACTACCTTCTTTTATAAAAAAATAGGAATTATGTACTTCGTTGACTACAACAGAAAAAAATTAAATTATGTATCATATTCGAATACGCAAAGCGGCCTTAGAAAGTGTAATGCAATTTTCTTTAGCATTTACTTCGGACAACCAAATGTGATACTGGTTTAGTTTTGGTTGTTTATAAAGTTACTTTTGCTTTAGGAAACCTTACAGGGGTCGGTGGAGTCGAGTTACATTATATACAAGTTCGTTAGTTAATTACTAACTAATTAGTTTGATGTTATAATCAATTTAGTATTTATTTACCGATGATTGAGTGTTTTATAATCGACCTGCGACCCGCTCCGGCTTCGCTCGGGTAGTTTCTTCACACAAACTTTCATCCCTAATTTAGACCTTTAGGGGATGAATTTAAATAAATTCTATTTTAGTGCTCGCCTACGTAATAAGAGAAATCTCTTTGCATATTTTCAAGTCTCTAGGTCCAGTAGTTTGCGCTGTGCTTTTATATATCAGTCAGTTTATTTATCTTTTATATAATAAATTGTAGTATATAGCACTCTGGGATAATATACCTTTCTAACAATGTACGAATTTTTAAAATCGGATCAGTAGTACCGGAGATAACCCCGAACATACAAAAGCGCCACAAAAGCGCAGCTCGCGAGCTGCACGTTCGCGGTGCGTTCGCCATTAGATCTGGACGCACCCTTAGACTCTGTTATATTGACGATTTTCAAAAGCGAAGTGCGCTGGGCCGAGAAAATTCGTAGAATTCAAGATCGCTGTTACAAATCTAGAATAATAGGTTCAATTGAATTGTTGTTCTGAAATATTAATTAGTTTTTGTTTTAAAATTAAGATGGTTTTAGTCTCCATTGTTCAATAACCAAATAAACGCGTATTATCTTTCATTATTCACATTGTGATGTATTATTTTATAAAATTGATATAAACTAATGCTTTTAAATAATACATTTGAGAGTCAGTTATCGGAATGCGTGCGGTTTCCTCGGCGGACTGGTTTTTCTAGTGTATAAAATTAAATCACAATAATTGAAACCTACAAGAAACATTATTTTGTATACTTTTGTGTTTAGTTTTGTAATATCTGGGAGCCACGAGCCCTGTTGTCGGTAATCAGATCGATTAAGGACAAGTGTTCATATATATTGATGATATTTAACCTGTTTATAAATCAGATGTATAAACAAGTCTTGGTTATGTGTTTATTTCTCTGCAGGTTGGCGGATACTAAGGAAGGCGTGCGTACCGCGGCGAGGACGTGCGTCGCTGCGCTGGGGAACATCCGGGCGGCGGCGCCGCGCACTCTGCTCGCGCGCCTCATTCCCGCGCTGCAGCATAAGGCGGCGCACACGAGGGAGGAGGTGCTGCGGTGCATAGGATCATTGCTAGAAGCGTGAGTACACATCTTGGGAGGGAACATTGCAATATCTTTGTGCGGCAGATACACCATGGTCGGTTAGTACTCAGGTCTACTTTAAGCAATAAACACACTCTTAAGTAGACCTAGGTATACCAACGAGCGACGCAACAACGTATGCTATAATTGATGGTTTACGTCGGTGGCGCAACCACCCAAAGTGGGTCTTGGCCCCTAAACACAAGAGAGCACCAACGATGTTTGAGTAGTACCGGTTCCTGCCAGTCTTCGGCTTGGAGCTCGCATTACTATGCGACATATGTGGCAGATGTATGTCCGCTTTTAATTTAAAGGCATCACATCATAAAGTTCAAACTACAACTGTGATGTGTGTCGATTCGCATCATTGCAACAAGCTATATCTAACATGTGTTCGTTATTGAACCCGATACTACTGTGTTGCAGACACGGCGCGGCCGATTTACAGCTGCGCGCGACGGTGCCCGCGCTGGCAGCGCTGGTGGGCGACCCCAGCAGCGCCGTGCGCGACACCGCAATGCAACTGCTCGTCGACGTCTACAGACACGTTGGTCAGTTATACACATACAAATGTACACAGTATTTTAGCAACTGACAAGCCACTGTTTGCACAAGTATTTATAATTGCAAAGGGCTTTTGATGGCCTATCGTTAAAAGCACTAAGCTTTCTTGAAGGTATTCATGTAAGGGTTGGACATAAAAACATTTGATGTCTATTTCACTAGCCATGTTATGGTATTTATTTCCATTGTATTCTTACGTGACTGCAGGTGAAAGACTAAGACACGACTTGAAGAAGAAGGAATTGGTGCCGGCGCAGAAGATGGCGCTGCTAGAGCAGAAGTTTGACGAGGCGAGAGAAGCTGGGCTAATGCTGCCCACAGGTGAGATGGAGCCCATTTTTGTCACAATCATCACGTTTTATTAAATGTTAGCGTATTTGATATCTATGTCATACATTTGTCACTGTAATATAATTAATAGAGCTGTATGTATGTTTGTAGCGACGCAAGGCGTGGACGAGGCGGACTTCGTGTCGCGCACCGTCAAGCGCACCATGACTATTCCCACATCCGCGCGCCGCGACGACTGCTCGCCCGCCTCCACACCAGGTCAGTACACAGTACACAACGGGCACGCACTCACTTACGTACACCTTACGTACGCGTGCGTAGCTACATGCGTTGCGTTACCTACGAATACGCTCAGTACATATGGCACAATATGCACGAATACATCTGAGTTCACGTATGGTGCTTATTCTCTGAATTGAAATACCTCTACAAATATTTTTCTAAACGCCTTTTCCTTCAATTCATCACATCTTTATTGCTTCTGTACTATCTTATGCATTTAAAATAATATATAGTTGCATTAAAATCTAACAAAAACTTCTCTATTCCATCATGGATCGCTGCTGAAATGGAACCTTCAATAACAATCATATGGCTGTACGGAACTCCTTGGTGACGTATCACATCACCTTCCTATCACCTAACGCCGTTCATCACCAAACACATAACAGCGTGCGAGCCTCCAAAGAGGACGGTGGCTGGTCTATACAGCCTCCCGTCTTCTAACAGAAAGCCTCCGCCGCCGGCCAAGTTACAGAGTGCGGGGACTGGTTAGTATACTGTAATATGGTAATATGTAACTTGGTAGTAAAAATACTTATACGTTCGACAAAAATAACATACGCATAGTTTCTTAATACTTAGCTAACATGTAGAAAATGCAATGCAAAAGGTATTGTATCACCTGGCCCTCTAGTATTTTATATTATCTGTTAACTATTTCGTTCCAGAGTGACGTTGATTGTTTGTTTAGGGTCGAGCAATGTAGGTGGCGGGGGAGGCGGCAGCGAGGCGGGTGCGGTGTCGAGCGAGGC
>JWHW01052484.1:18470-33939 GCA_000931545.1 Papilio glaucus | reverse complement strand
CACAAGATGGAACAAAAAGCTGGTTAAAGTTAACAGTGAATCATGAAGGAGAGTACGTTCAGTCGAGCAATAATTATTTTAAACTGTAAACATTCCCAATTGTTCTTGATAACAATTCCATTTGCAGCATTGTCAAATTGTTTGAAAAAAAAAACAATTTAAAAAATGTAATTAATTGCATCTATAATTCAAATTGTGTAACACATGCGTCCTTCAACACAATATATGTTTATCACCCTTAATAATAATCTTAATGACTGTATTGTTCAGTTCATTAAAAAAATAACTATTCACTTATTGCAATAATGTTTTATGGTAAATAGTTAAGTCATTAAAAAAACACAAAGTTAATATAGTCGAGAAGTTATACTGTCCGGTTTGAAATCAAAAACAACTCAATTCTTCAATTTAAGATACATGCTTCACACGATAGGTTTACTACAAGAGATGAGTGAATAGGGAATTGATGAATTATTAAACTAAGATGATAAAGTTCCAAACCTTCACAAGTTTGGAATGGACGCCACGTCATCGTCACCACTTACGCGTGGTCGACACGCATCCATATAAGTTTAACTTACGGCCACCTGTCTGACGTCAGCACTCTTCGGGATGGATGGTAGGGGTCCTCCTTACAGATCGACCAGTGAATCTGTAGAGACGGCAGACAAAAAGAGCAAAGTATGACATATGGTTAAAGATTTAAGGTAGCGATATGCCTAACATGGAACAGTTGATTGATACACATTAATAATAGTTATTGCGCAGCAATTTTAAAATCTGTTTTATATTGTAGAATGAGGATGTTGGTTCATATTTACTTAAATAAATTCGACAGAAATATCCGAAAATTAACAATGTTTTCTCACAATTCGCGACGTTAAATTAAGACGTTTTCTCCGTATACAAAGAGAACCGGGCTTGTTTTATTGTATCTGACAAATGAATTCACGTCAATACCATTTACAAAACATTCGTATTTATTCAGTTGTGCAAATAAAATTAATTGCTCCTTTCATGAGAATCAAAAGAACGAATTTGGAACATAATATAGGCTTGCGATTACTCGATAGATCCGTCACAGGGACTGCTTGCGCCGCGCGTGAATACACCTCTATCAAGATGCTGCTGAAGGCTTTCATATTTTCGTTTTTGATCTGCCTCGGGGGTAAGTAGTTTTCTATGAAAAAAGTAATATTATACGATGTTTATTTAATATTGGTTAACTGTAGTTTTTTTTTCATTCTTTTAATCTAATAAATATATAAAGCACGATGTTAACACCAGCGTCGCAGGTCGTGCGGCCTTGCGCACTGTCGGACCTGCGTTGCATCGGGCGCAACCTGGCCGCCAATTCAAATTGCAACCCCAACGTCTCCGGCAGCATCCCCTCCCGCTACACCGTGCAGCGCCACCCCTTCTATGCGCCCTTCTTCAACGCCACATACATCGACAACAACCTGATCGTCAGCAATCATGACAAATGCAGAGTCTCAGAGTTCTTGTAAGTATCTACTGAGATAGTGATATCATTAAACATGTTCATCATCAATAAGGAGTTTGCGTGATGCTGACCAGAAAAAAGCGCCTTAGAATTAATTTACGTTGTGTTCTTGTTACCTTAATTTTGTATTACTTGCTGGATGGATTTCATCCGGGTCCTTTCCCTTCATTGTTCTTTCGCCTAAACGACATTTTTGGTACTATTCTTTGATGCCCAAGCACCATACTATATTTGTTTTATGCGAAATCTATTTTAAAAATATTAATAATGTTGTTAAAATTGGCATTTAATACGGATACATTTTATTTAATAATTATATTTTCAGTTTAAATTTCTCAAGTAATACAATAGTGCTGGCTATAGACTGTCCCAACTTGGGTTTCGCGTCCAACCGCCTCACCATCCAGCACGCATCCCTGCAGGAGGACAGGCAATACAGCTATACAATACAAGGAACTTACCGTAAGATTAAAAAAAAAACCCTTTTATCAATCAAATTTATTCAAATAAAGCTCCCAATCTTTCTCAGATGTGTGAAAAAAGTCTGGCTGATTTAAGTTGGTATTCAAAAAGCGAAACAAATTGAAAAAAAAAATCATTTAGGCAACAAACGCATACTTAGATCAACTTAATTTCGGCATCAATACATTTAAAAATATTAATTTTAATATTGCTCTAAGTTTTTGTTGGCTTACTCTTTTTTTTTGTAATCTGTCGCGCTTTCTCAAAATTCACTTTCATTAGAAAAACTGTAGTTGTACTCCATATAGTCCTCCTTCATAGGTTTACTCAGTACTGTAAACTAAGGGTCTAAAGGATCAAATGAATAATTTTTAAAAGTTACTAACAGTTTTGTTTTAAATACTCTTATAACTTTACATTAACTGTATTGAGGCTCTGTGCTTCATCAAACTTATAAACAATCATCGAAAACAATTAAAATTCATTGCATTTGATCCAATTTACTTTTATTTGACATTTTCAGCTTTGATCCGCTTGACAACTAACCTGCACGCCTCTAACGGTGTCAACCTTTGCTCCTCGTTCACTTTCGCTGATGTCGCCACACTGCCGCAGTACCGTCTCAATCCAAATAGTAAGTAATGTTTTTTATGGAATATATTGTTAAACGAACAAGCGGTTCACTTGATGTAAAGTGACCGCTACCCGAAAGCATTCATAACAAGGAAATGAGTCGCAGATGCGTTAACTACCTAATGTACAGAGAAGATATAAAGGAAAGAACATGATTCCTTTTCTTAGTCATCCCCACTCAGTCTAATCCTCTATCCCTTCCCAACCTTATGAGGAAAGAGTGGGAAAGAGAGGAGGACTGAAATAGGGCCTCCGGCACATCATTCATGAGACTTAACGTAGAAGCATCCTTCTATGACACGTCTGTCTTCTGTGAGGTCGTGCTATTTCACCGGTCAAGCCAGCTCATACATGCAAGAGATGTTGTTGCGGGCTGTAAAAATTTAAATACTCCTTCTAAATTAAATACATTTCTTGAATAAAAAAATGTCTGATAATGTGTTTTAGACAAGCAGACGTCGGACTATCTATCCAGGGACCTCAGTCTGCTCAACATATTCGAGAGGGAATGCTTCTTCTGGCGCGCGCCTTTGCTCGCACGTTATTTCATAAACTCACTTATTTGCAACTTTGGTTGTAACTTTTAAGTTATTTTGGCTTCTCCACAGTTCACACAACAGTTGAGATATTTTTTTGGTAAAACAATTGGCTAATAATTCGGTTAAAAACAATTTTTCGATAATAAATGTAATAAAATTTTTTTGTAATAAAATTTCATTTAAAAATTCTATGTGGAGCTTTCATTTATTTGATACTTACTAGAACACAACCTTTGTGCAGCAATGCCACGTGACTAAACTTGTAACATTGACACAAAACATATTGTCATCTCAGTTTTTTCATAGAGAAGGATAGAGAGAAAGCTTGTATCGCGACACGATTTAACGTCAGAGGAAATCCAACGGTAAAAAGGACATTACTCGGCCAAAGGACCTTGAATCCAGGCCAGAAATAAATTAAAAAAAAAAGACATTACAGACTATCTCAAGGACACAGTCTCGTCTATTCTCTAATATGTACATTCATCCCCTAAACTCGGGAGAAGTTAATGGTCGTTTATCAAGTAAATTATTTAATTAAAATGATGAAATAATTCGTAATATAGAAAAATCTAATCTAAAAACACATTGTTTTGAGGTTATAAAGAAAACGATGATTATATGTTTTGATGATTTATTTATGAAAATCCATCACATTTCAGAACACTATGCATTGTAGGGACATTTCAAAAGGCAAAGCTATGTGAGACAGATATTTTATATAAGAATTCTCAACATTTATAAACTTTGAATAATACAATAATTTGAGTTATATTGGGGGTTTATTATCACTTTTAAAATCTTCAAACATATATTCCTTAAGATTTACAATAAATTTATATGAATATTGTTAAAAAAGTATAATTTATTGGTATAGATAAAAAAAATTGCAATGGCGGTTCAACTAATATTTTAATATTTGAAAACAATTTCTGTTCGTATAAAAAAAATGTCAAACTTTCCGAAATATGCAGTCTATTGCTATTTCTAAAATGTATTTGTCAGTATTTTATTTGTAAAAAAAAATATTTTACAAACTCTACACAAAAAATATACAAAGCACACAGAATTCGAGTCCGTATATAAAATATAATTTCGTATAAATTAATTTACGAATATTGAAAATGTAACATTTACGAGCAATTGTACATTCAGTAGTTTTAATAACATGCGGAATACAAATCGATGTTGTACTTATTTAAATCTTACGTGTAATATTAAAAAGTTGACTAAAAATTACGTCTGGACTCCCATTTACAAGCGACGTAACGGACACGTGACGATTTCTTGATATATTTATTATATTCGTTTTTTTTTTATAAAAACTTAATTTTGAATGTTTTTGCTAGATATATGCCACAAACGCATACTTTTGTGAAATAATACATATATGTATGGTAACAGAAACTAAGTACAGATCAAGTAACGTAACGTTTGTTACGTAACCTTTTTTATTATATTATTATTAAGCAATTTACAACAATAAGTCTTAATAATTTGTAGATATAATCGAAATCATACATTTCATAACATACATTGGTCTACATGGCTGAATGACTTGACAAGACAGGAATGTGAAGAGAATGACACTTTCAGATCAAACAGGGCTTTATATACCTCCAGATACCGTTCAATTAAAAAATAAATCTCAAAAATTGACGCTCTATTTTTTCCGAGAATGTATAACCGCCGATGCGGTTCCTCAACATGGGGAATATGCATCATTATCTCCCTGCCCATTTCCCAATCATGTGGGGAAGTCACAGTATGATTGTAGTCTGTCATGCTGTCATACTGTAGGTTTTGGCTACAGTTTTTACGGCCCGGCGCTTGCCTGACGCCAACCCTCCTCGGGAATAAAATGTACAATATGCTTAACATCCTATAAATACTTTCGAGTTTTTAAAAATAATACTCATTTCAGGACTGTTACGATGTTTATACAGTATAGGACTACTGAAACATTACAAAACAAATAAAATTAAAAAATATCAAACAGCATCCATTAAAAGACATACTAAAATATAAACATTAATCAAAATTAAATTCATTTTTTATGGTAAATATAATTTTGTAATGTAGTTGACAACACTTCACATGTTATTTTTTTAAAGCATTAAATTAATTATTTACTTGTGAAATGTTTGTACCTATTTTTCTTTGAGGTTAAAACTATACATTTTAAATATTTCAAAGCACAAAGTGTCATTTTTTAAATTACAAACACGACGCTTGTGAATTCGTGGAAGGAAACGAATAACTGCGTCTATGCGGAATTTTGGTGACTTTAGGTGGCTTCTTTGGTTCCTGGATTAAGCATCTGGAGGTATGTACACTTATGACACGAGCATAACTCTTATGTAAGTGTTTTAATATCGCAACGATAAACAATTTATTTGAATTCTGGCAACTTACGTTCAGGTTCAAAACTGTCAAAATTTACGCGGTTTATTTAAAAGTGACATGTTAATGTAATATTAGATTTAAATGTCACTTTAATCATCTAAGATTATGAGTTTATTTTTTTTTTAACATTTATAATTAAAAAAAAAACTTTTATAGAGTAAAAGTTTTTTTTTTTTTGGTTGCCATAGTAAATAATTACTATTTTTAATTCAAACCACCCTTATTACAGATTTAACAGGCTCGCTACGAGGCACTTTCTCGACTGGACCACCAAAGCTCAACTATTTACAATATAAATCTATATTAATAATATATCTCGATTTTTTTCAACCAATACCAAATCACTATATAAAATATTTTCCATTTTGGTAACATTTTTTATTAACATTCTATGTTCTGGAAGCAGAGGATATTTTAGGACAACATTTTTCGACTCCAAGTCAAATCTGTAACTGAGTCCTCATATAATATAACATTTTTATTAACTAACAGAGGTCCACGACTGGACCTCACAAAGATCGGTCCCCTGCCCTCCTCACATATTGGACTTCGGGAGCCTCGACCAGATCCTATAATAACTATTACTAAATAGTAGCCAATAAAGATACGGGCAACACTACGACTTAAGAAATTCATATCGAATATTTTTACTAACCTAAAATGAATCAATTCACACTTATTTGTTTGTAAAAATTAATAAAATTTTCATTTTTATAGAAAATCATCACCATCCTTCCAATTCATTCCTGGAATTTTCGATCTCTAACACTATAAATACAACAATGCAGATTATTAAATGAACGGAGACTCAGCTCATGAATTACCAACATATCCCCAATATGGCCTTCTAATTCTACTAATCGTGCACAATAACATAAGGCCTTAGTTCGATGAAGTCACTACAGTGTAGAGAAAAGTATTCTAACGAGCATTAAGAACATAGTATAAGGTCGGTTAATTAAAGCTGGCACATTCACACGTTGAAAATAGTGTTGTTGAAATACAATAAGAGGATTGGACGGGGAGGGTGTTAACGGGGAAATATCCTTATTCCTGTCTATGCCCTCCTGTTAATAAAGGTAGGCAACGCATCAGCAACACATTTGCTTGTTGCGGACAAGTTGCGGATGTCTATGGACAGCGCTCACTTAACATTAGGTGATCCGCTTGTTCGTTTGCCACCTTCTTCCATAAAAAAAAGAGTTTTTTGCATTTAATTTACGACTATAGATCCGCCCCGGCTTCGCCCGGGTAGCCGTTTCGAAATCTATAGAGCCTTTTTATATACGTGATATGCACATGTAATAAACAAAAAAAATCCCCTGGTAACCATTAGCTTCCCGGGATAAAAAGTACCCTACATATATAATATACATAGCACGTGTATGCATGTATGCAGATCAGTTTTTGCGTGAAAGACTAACAAACATCCAAACAAATTTCCGCATTAATAAATATAGATTCATAGTAAAGTAACTGTTACAACTAACACATTTTATATGTATTCACAACCCATCCAAAAACCTTACTAAAACCAGAGTAGACTATTTAATTTCAAACACTGTATAGTGACATTGCATCAGTGTGAGTACTGTGAAGATGCTCGCTTTAATTAACCGATCTATACAGCTTCGTCGCTGTAACAATGGTGCGCACGGGGAGGTGAGACGCAAGCGGAGGGGGTGAGACATTCCACAGGAGTGCCATGTTATTGTGCACTTGTAGTTAGCTATTTACTTAAACTAAATAAGTTTATTATAGGCTCTATCGATTTTTTCATTTACACTTAAAACAAATATGTTTCGCAAACACAACACGCAACTGTAAGAGACAATACACTTAAAGAATACGAAGCAAATACAATAATATGGCAATAATCTGTCTTTTTCTACATCACATAACGTTATATAATATTATTAAATTTGACAATAATATGATTGATGATTAAATTCATTTATTACAATTGTAAAATAAAATTATACAATTAAAAAAAGTCATACTGCAAGTTTTAAAAAATCGTAACATTACTGGAAACTATATACAGCTAAAGAAAGTAAACACACAAAAACACGGATAATTTACTCTAAAAAGTTTTTAAAAAATTGTGATTATACCACGTGCCTCCTAGATGTCATAGAACTGAGTAAATCTCAATGCATTGTATTAAAAAACAAATTGTTTTCAAAGTTTCCTTTATTTCCTTTGCTTGAATTTGTTTCGTTTTACCATCTTAACTTTCTTTAGCTATACAATTTAGTTGAGAACAAAGAGAAAGTTATTTAGACATACAAGTATCTAATATAGTTAACCAACTATTGCTGGCAATAAATAATTGAATACATTTATGTGTTTATTCTTATAAAAATAAATGAACTTTTCAAGTCATACTACCAAGGAAAGCAAATTTTATAAATCCTACTTAGCAATATTCTAATAGGCAACACTGTCAAACAAACGTCAAATGTTTGTCTTTGACGAACAAAATTAACCTAAATTATAACAAACTATTGAGAACAAAATACTATAATAATATTCCATGATTATTTTTTATTTCTACAACAACGCATTATTATGGAGATTCGAAATACTATAATTACTAAAATATGATTTAAAAATAATGTCGAGAAAATTTAATAAAAAAAATATTATGGTTATTTTAATATAAAATAACACAATTATAATTCCTAAGAATCAAAAAATGTCAACATTAAAAAAAATATCGAAAATTATCAATAAATTGCACAAAAAATCATAAAAATCAAATTTAATGACAAGCAATAAAAAAATAGAACTTCTCAAATTCATGATTATTGTACATTTAATTGTTTTTATGATCTGTAAAATGATATTTACTTCAACACAATATTTTTTACATAATAATATTTTTTTAGTAAAATAATTAGTAACTTTTAAAAAAAAACTTTTAAAATCAACCAATTTACAACCGATTCTTCAAAACTATATCTTGTTTTTATTATAATTCTAAATTGATATTTCATAATTCAAAAAAAAAATCAAAAGTATAAAAAAATAACTCTTGGATGTATATTTAAAAATGCATATCGTTATATTTTTAATCTAAATTAAACGTCAGTAATAATATATATGAGCTATAGAAAAGGTTTTGCCTTAATTTTCACAAAGAGGGAGTACGCGGATGTTCTTAGTAGTCAAAAAACATACTAAAAGAAGTTTAGTATGTTTTAGACACTCTCCGGTTCCAATACAGCAACATTTTAATTGCTGTCTCTAATTGTGAAATTGAATTAAGTTATTTTAAACAAATCACGACAAAAAATACTACAAATATGTGACTTAAAATTGATATTAACATTTCGAAAGTTATTCTAAAAGTTTAAAAAAAAAAACAAATCAATCAGATTCTAAAAAAGATGAAACAGGAGAAGATTGAGAGATCTCTCACTCTTCTCCTATTTCATCTTTTTGTATTGTTCTCTCGAACAATACAAAAATTAAATGGGCGGTGGCGCGTAAAAAATCGCTCTAGGTAGCTTTCTTTAATATTTAAAATACCTCATTGTGTAGTTTTTTAGTACAAAAACGACATCAGAAAAGCAAATTAATTAATTTCAAATGTTTATCGAAATATCGTTTAAAATTGATCTAGCCAAGCATCTAGTTTTGTAGAAAACAACAAGCAAAGGAAAGTCGCTCTTGCGTTATGCATTTTGTCTTATCTTTATAAAAGTTTATTAAATTGTATGTACATTTTATGAAGAGTTGGATGAGACTAGGGTCATTATGATTGATAATTTATACTATGTAAGCACAAAGTATATAAAGCTGAGTCGAATGTACTATGTTTCTGAGATCGAAATGACTTTGATCGAGCTTGGAAGGACCAACGTCAATCGTGCCGTATTCTGACGGATACAGAAGGTTAGTCACGCTGATTCTGACTAAATTATATGTTATCGGAGTTAAAATACAAAATGTTAGTTGGTGGCGCGTTTGGATCGTTAGTCCTCAACAAGAATTATTGGTGACGAGCAAACGCAGGTACTTATAAATAATATACAGTCTTCCCTCGCGTTTATTCATCTGGGAACGAAAAGAAAAAAATATAATAAATAAAAAATTTAAATTAATTGTGCTTGAATTCAGATTAAAAAAAAAACAGGTAAAGAATTAAAATTAAAAATAAATGTTTATAAATAGCTTAGCATAACTCATCCGCTGAACATTATACAAATTATAAATGAAGCCGAAGGTTCGTGCCCGAATTTTTCGAAAGAAAATTAATCAAAAAATATTGAATACAAATTGGGACCAGTTTTTTAAATTATTGTTGCAGTAAGAAGCAGAGCAAAAAGCGAGTGTTTTATTTCATTGGATTAAATTTGGAAGATATTAATAGAAGGGTCATGACATTAATAATATGAGATTTGTGAATTAATGAAAAAAATAAGTTTATTATTTGTAAGAAAAGAAGGGGGGATATAGCTTTTATCTTTAATTTTCTTAAATAACCTGCTTAGAAAATTGAGTTTTAGTGGTAGCAATCTCGCGTAATTCAATCTCCTCCCACGGAGGTAGGGTGGTTAGAGTAGGGAAGGTGGGGTGGGTAGAGTAGGGAGGGTAGGGTTGTGTGGGTAGAGCAGGTAAGGTAGGGATGGTTGAGTTTCGAGTAGGGAGGGTAGGATGGTAGAGAAGCCAAGGTGGTAGGGAGGATAGGGTTGGTAGGGCAGGGAGGGTAGAGTAGAGGGTAAGGTTGTGTGGTCTCGTATCTGGTATTTTTTGAAGAGTCCTTTAATTACCAAAGACTAGGTTGACAACCTAACCGAGGTTCGTTTGGATCTACAAGTCCATGTCGGCATACTTTAAGATCGAATAGGAGTAATTATTCAACTAAATTGAGTTTTTTAAGGTTCCCTAATTATGATTATTTTAGAAACTGCTCATACAATTTTATCATTATGTATTCAGCAGATAAGTTAATGCACATCTTAATATATACATATATACTCTTTCTAAAGGCACCCCATTCGTAACCTATTTAAATCTATTTAGGCTTTTGTTTTACTGTCAAAATATACACTGCTTATTATTTTAAAGCATTGTACATGCAACGAAGCATTGATTTTAAAACGAATTTGAATTAATAAATGCTATATAAAATATCAGAAGCGTGCATTTATAAATGAAATGAATATTAACTTTTTTTATGGTGATTGCTTTTTATACTGACTGGAAAATAATCTGAGTGACTGTCAAGTTTAGGATGACAGTTTTGACAGCTCACAGTAAAGATAGGGTAGTGCATAATCGTTAATGAATCTATTCGATTATTATTCTCATAGAACTTGCAATCGATAGTTTCATGGTTATGCTGTATGGATTATACCAAAGGTTTTTTCTATTAAATTTATAGTTTATTACTAAGAATTTCCACTCGGTGGATATTTTTATTCCGCCAGTGTTGACAAGTATGTTCACAATTAAAAGAATGAAGCCATTGGGTATGAAATGTTTTTTTGATATCCAACCTCTCCTCCTTCAAATTTATTTATTTAAAGACCGATTTTCGATAGTCTATGGGTGCCACATCACTATGATAAGTGAGCGACACTAATCAATGAAGTACCATTACATTGTACCGAAAGAAGACGTTGCATCATAGGCGTGAGCTGCCAAAATAATCATCCTAAATTTGACAGAGTACATAGCAAACTTTTATGCAAAATAATTAACAAATTAAGATGAATTTAAATTTATACAACAATAGTGTCAAATCGTGTAACTAATTCAAGCTCGAAGGTAATTTAAAAAAATGTATTCGCAACCATCCCGTCAAGAAGCTGTCGTTATATATCTTTCGTTATATAATTAATTCAATATAGCATGTATATTTAGACAGATATTCGACCGTTTTCAACGCTCCTTCCAATGGCAGGATTTCTATCACGACCGCTTACATCCTCACAGGTATCCACGAGATTCGACCCTCGGAGTCTTTTAATACCTAACTTACACTATTTTGTACATTATATAATCGAGATATTGAAAAACGAATATACCTTACAATTCGAATAAGCTGAGATTTGAGATTCAATTTTTCGATCGACTAGGTTACGAAAATCACTAGCAATTACAAAAATTATAAGAAATTGTCATATTTTTATGAGTTTAAATATTAAAATGCATATATCTGCAATATCTCCGGGAGGTACCCCGAAGGATTTACAAACCTTAATGAATTACTAGCGAAAGATATTTTTATATGAGATAACTAAACTCGTGATTGAACATGATTATGAAAGTGGGTGAACTATTTTACGTATATTGGCACAAGTACAACGGTTTAGGTCACAACACTACCATATAAATTTGTGATTCGAAACCCTTCGTAGCACCGTAGCAGTTTCCGTAGCACTACGTAGCAGTTTCGTGTACCATATGGCTTAGTTTATTGTCATCTGGTGATGGTTTTGAGGAGAATTAAGGACTGTTCTACATTTCTCTTCAATGACAAGGTTTGCTTTCGTTCTTCATATTATTTGCATCTCGGTGCTGTTCTATAGAAGCGTCGGTGCTTCTCGTTTATTGGCGCGGCGTGACTAGGCACGGGTGACGTTGCTCGTTTCACCTAAAGCATTATTTATCTTTAAAATTTTGTACATACCAGACCACTAATTATACCATTTTTATATATGTTTAAAAATACAAGAAACCCTTCTAGTACCTCCCGGACATTGCTCGGAAATAAATAGTGTTTTTAATAGTATATTATGTAAACATAGTTATATAATCAAGATAAATATATAGTAGAATATAAATGTATCGTAGTACATAAGTAATTTAGAGTCCTCGATTGGCTTCAAGTATTTGCATCATAGGCTCTATACATATACGACAATGTTCGGAGAGCTTTGGTATTTTGATTGAAGTTTATTATTATTTAATAAAAGAACTGGACGTGTAAATTATAAACGGAAGTAAGACAATGATAACACGGACGGCTAGCGATGTGACTGAGGCGCGTGTTGTTGAAGTAGATGAAGAAACTGTCCTACGTATATTATCAGTCCTTACCTGTGCTAGTCGGGTTCTTTCGCATCTGAAAAGGAAAAATGATTGGGTAATAACGCATTTTATATATTATTAGAACTTATGTACATATATGTCGTAATTATGTGTATCGTAGACAATGGCTACATTACATTGTACTGGAGATTAAGTTTATTTTTTACAAAATGTGTGTACACTCGTCAAGAAATTGTATGAGTGAAAGTCTCACAGAAGAAAAACGTGAAGTAGAAGTATTTCGGCGTTTCGTCTGCTGAGTGAGGTGATGGAGACTTAATTCTACTTCTTTTCCCGTTCTTATTATTTTATAATAAGGAAAGAGAAGGGCGATTAGACAGGGAGACGATGGATAGGAAAAGGATTATTTTTCTGTTTACCCTTACTTTGTCCATTAAAGGTAAACAACGCATCTACTTGTTGCAGATGCGTATGGGAAGCGCTGACTTAATTCGATGAAGTGCTTTTGTATTTTTAACTTGGCTGTGTGCGAGTGTAGTTGGTTAAAAGAAGGACTATGTAGCATATGCTATTGTGTATGTGAGTGTACGCAGGAGTACATATGATTGTACCTGTCGACGTTTATGAACTGCTAACGTTGACCAAGTACACTCATACAGGCAGTATATGAATGTAACATGTAACACTACACTTGGTGTACACAAGTATACCTGTCGACGGCGAGCGGCTGAAGCAGCATACGATGCAACGCACGCATGCGGGCGGGCAGCACGCGGTGCGCAGAGATGCGGTCGTGCGCGACGCACGCAGCCCCCGGCGCGCGCACCGGCGCGTACGAGAATCCGGCCTCGTCGCGCGGCACCAGCCGTGGAGTCGATCGAATCGCGCACATACCTACAGACCAACATAAACTTATGAAATAAATGGTACAAAACATTTTATCCTCATCCAAGCGCACTTTCCTGTCATAAAACTCCCTTCCTTTCACATCCATCTACTCTCCTTTCTTCCTACAAAAAGACTGGCAACGAATCCGTATCTTTTTTTATAGAAGGTGGCAGACGATCAAGCGGTTCACCTGATATAAAGTTATAGGCAAAGGCATCTGCAACAAGCTAATGAGTTGCAGATGCGTTGCCTACCTTTAATGGACAGAGGACAAATATAAGCATTCTTATGCATCCCCTCCCCCGTCAAATCCTCTTCCCTCTCCCGTCCTTTCCTTGTAAAAGATGGGAAGGGGAAGAGGACTAGAATTAGGCCTCCAGCACCTCACTCACCAGACGAAACGCCGAATACTTCTACTTCCGCTATGATCAAACAGATGTTGTTCTATCACTGTGAACTACTCTGTTTATTCTGGATATGTAACGATTGCTGTATTCTATTAAATATATGAACATGTAAGGTGGGATCAACTCACCGGTGATGTAGATATCCTCGAGGTGGAAGTAGGTGGTGGTGAGCGCGGCAGCATACAGCGCGCGCACGGCCGGCGTCGACAGCGCGTACCCCGTGCCCGACAGGTACCGCGGGTACACGCGACCCGGGTACATGTAGCGCGGGCTGTACCTACGCGGTAGATCGTCACAATACATATAGTAAATCAATTCGTCATTTAAGGTTTTTATCTATATAAAATATTACACAATTGTGTAACAAATGTATTAATTTTTTAAAGCATTCCTAAGATTAAGCTTGTAAGAAATGGTTTACGACAGTAGTTGAATGGCGGATAAAAAGTCTAAAGCCTTAAACCAATAGGCTATTCACTGAAAACAAAGCTCTTTCCTTTTAGAATGGAGTTATTTATTGCACGTTATTCGTTTGTTTGCGGGCTGAGGGGTACACCGAAAAACGTGTCACAATGAAAAACAACAACAAAAACCGACATCATTTTAAAGTGATTTTTCGCCTAGGAAACTAAAACTTTTTACAATCGATTCAGCTTGCCGACAATTATGAGAATATGCAAAGATTATAATTTTAAATACCTTTTTTATTTAATCATTACTTAATACAAACACAAAAGAGATGTAGCGACCGTTCTTACAAACTGGGTCCATAAGTCACCCCTCTCTATTTTTTTTGTTAATTCTCTTCGGAAATAAAAAAAATTGCTTAAACATAACCAAGCGTACGAAAGTTAGAAGAATTTAGAGCTAAAGAGTTATATAGATATAAAAACTATCATCGTCTAAAATTAGGGTCATCTAAGAAGTACTGAATGGGATGACAAAGCTCTTACCATTTGCTCTTCGAATCCTGTACCGGCCTAGCGCCGCAGATGAGGTCCCCTATAAGCAGGTACTCCTTGTTCTTGCTGCCTTTAGCGATGCTATCGTCGAAGGTTTTAGCACGTGAGCGCAGGTTCGAAATCAGATTTGGCACGTTGATGTACATATCATCGTCAGTTTTCAAAATGTAACGAACTGCAAAAATTACAAAACAAGGCTTTAAATAGAATCTAAATGTTCTTTGCATATATTATCCGGGAACAAACGCTTTGCAGACGTGCTCGTCTACTATAATGTTTAAACATTGGCGTAAAATCTGCAGTTCCTCTGGTGTTGCGGATGTTCACGGTCACTTATACTAGGCGACACGTTGCCCGTTTGCCGAGATCGATGTTGAAGTCGAAAACATGTTATGCCGACCCCGTATAAACCAGGAAAAGGACAGGGAGATGACGATGACCGCGTTTTCTCTCAAAACAGTTTGCACAAAGGTTAAGTAAGTACAGCGATGAGTGCGTCACTGCTGACTGCTTTCCTGTGCCGAAAGTTGCACCATTGATAGAAATATTAAAAAATGTATATTCTGATCCAAAATAGCGCTGATCAATGTCAAAACAGTTTTCCTAACTTCCAGTACAAAATGAGAAAGTAAATGTAAAGCGAATACACAGATCGATGCTCCC
>JWHW01052468.1:85954-97853 GCA_000931545.1 Papilio glaucus | reverse complement strand
AACACATCGCTAAGCCTAGCCCTCTACTGCGCGGCTTTTGAAATCACTTGCGCGTAGTTTTTACTTTGTGGTTTAATCTCTTGATATCTTCTAAGCTGTTGGGCAGAATGATATAGTTCAAGGCAATTATAATCTACATTAAATTATCTTGATAATTAACACATTTAAATGGATAAGGATTCATACCCAACACGAATAATAGCGTAGTAAGTGGGGTATGCGTTTTAATTAATGTTTCCTAAGGAAAAAAAAGGTTATTGTGAGACAACCATACAAGATAGATATATGTCATCACGGACTTTTATTTAACTTATTTAAAGGGCTACAAATCTTTCATACACCATTTAATGTAAGTCCTATAGTTTTGCCTACGTAAGCCAAGAAAGTAAAACTCAGCTTTGTCATATTATGTATTATTAAGAATAACTCAAAAACTATTGGTCGGATATTGAATAAAAAACATGGTACCAAATGGCGAGCACTAGCTGTCGAACAAAAAAAGAATCATCGAAATCGGATCATAAATCACGGAGTAATAAATGTACATACATAAAAAAACCACCGAATTGATAACCTCCTTCTTTTGAAGTCGGTTAATGAACGCGATAAAATCCGTAAAATTAGTTTTATTCCAATCACATTTTAGAGTTTATTTTTGGAATACAAATTTTATGCAAGTCCTCCATATATATTAATTAGCTGACGAAGCATCATTCCGAATTAGAGTTAATTTATGTTGCGTTACCTTATTAGCTGTATTAATTTTTGGATAGGTTATGCCCGGGTCGATCTCTTTATCGAAAAGACATTAAGCACAGTGGACGACAGCAAAGGGTGCAGCGCGGCGCGGCGGTGTGTGACCCGCGCTTCATTTTATTTTCGCGCACATAGCTTTTATATTGCGATATACTAAGATTTTTTTATGGTAGAAGGTGGTAAAAGAGCAAACGGCTCACCTGTGGTGATGTTAAGCGACCGCTACCCATAGACATCCGCAGCAAGCAAATGAGTCGCAGATACGGTGCCTACCTTTAATGGACAGAGGAGGCGATAAACAGGAATTCTTATCCATGCCCTCTCCTTATAATCTCTTCCCCTTCCCACCCCATCCTTATTAAGCAAGGATGTGTAAGGGACGAGGATTGGGCCTCCGGCACCTCACTCATCGCACGAAACGTAGAAATTATACTTCTACTTCACGCCTATCTCCTGTGAGGTCGAGGTAATTCACCGGTCCAGCCGACCAATTCGGGCAACAGAAATTGTTGTTGCGGGCTCTACCACTGATTTACGTTGATTGGGATTAAATTATTTAACTATTACAAGAGTTTTCTACTGCGCGGCGGCTATTCAATTTTTCGCTTGCGCGTAGTTTTCAAATATTTGATATCTTCAGAACCAGGGGTGGCCAACTTGGTTACACCCAAGATCACTAAATTGTTAAAAGAATTTGAATCATTGATTGTTAAAAGAAATGATTGTTAAGAAAAAGTGGTTATTGTAGAAGATAGAGATATGCCATCAGTGATTTTTTTAGATGTTTATAAAATATACAATTCTGTACACACATTATTTTAAGCTATCCCGTAAAGTTTGGCGCATACTGATGGATCTTACACCTCTCACACTGTATTGGTGTATTGCGCAAACGGATCGCATTATTTCTGCACAGAGTGTAGGCGAGCACCAACACCATTCTGGGACAAATTCTACGTACGACAGTGTACCGACACTGGCTGTGTGTACATGTTTACGACGATCATGAGTACGGCCAAATATTTAAATTAGTTATAGTATTAAATATTTTTTAATTAAGACTATTATCAATATGGACAGAGTCCGAAATAAATGAATTTTATTATTTACAATATATAACAATATGTAATTTTATTTTTATATAATATTTAACAGTTATAATATAAAAAAACTGACATTGGCAGACAGTTGTAAACTATTGTCGACAAACAATAAGAAAATTTCAGAAAATACCTCATAGTCTGTCAATGTCAGAAAATAGTTTACGTTTATACAATATACAAATTTTCATTTTATTTCGATTTCAATTTTACTTAAAATAATAACTGAACTATACTATTACACAATATACTAGATAAAACTTATATTTTAAGAGAAATGAAATGTTACGTGCCGGGTCCCAACGTAAAAGGTTACTCACTTCTATTATCTGAATTAATTTCTTTGCTATTAAATCTTTAACAGTTTGTTTTTAGTTTTAGGCAGAACTATACATGCATTAGCAAGATTTGGAGATGAACTATATTTAGAATCCCTTATAGACTGTGTTCGCTTAAGAACACTTAACGCTGCAGAGTCGGCGTATGCTATGGTTAAATTTAATAAAAATTTCTTTTCGTATTATAATTACAATTATTACTCGAATGGAGATAATGAAGGCCCTAGGTGCAAAATTTCAATGAAATCTGCCTTAAATTCATTCAAGTCACCTGCCCATATGGATAAACAAGTTGAAAATTTAGAAATCAAACTTGACCAAGACCAATGTAAGTTGATCTTCCAGTTTAAATGTAAACATGGGATAGTGAAAACACATTATGTATCAATTTTGGACAGTAAAGTAACACAAGCTGTTTACACTAAGGACTTAGTGCCCAACCGGTATGTACTCCAGGCATTATAATCATTTCTTTTATTGGTATCATTTTAATATAAAAAAATATATTATTCTTTTAGAATAACATCATCACAAAGAATTCTTTCAGAAGCAATCGGCAACTTTCAGAGTTCAGATGACCAAGTCACATTAGAAGCTTTGGCAAATTCAGTACTGTTACGTAATTATGTTGATGATAATATTGATTTGTCAAAAATTATAAGGACTCAAATTGATATAAAAGCAGAGGAGTTTGACAGTTATACAATAGGTGAAGAAACTACAGTAACATTCACTATGAAAGAACTCAAAGCTTTATTAACATTTGCAGAGGCACTCAGTTTACCAATTCAAATACAATTTGAAACTACCGGTAAGCCCATAGTCTTTATTGTCCATAATGGTGCAACATTAGAAGCACATTTTGTCTTAGCAACTTCCAAGCCAGATAATGGCACACAAGCATCAACTACCCCACATATTTCAAGAGTTGAAAGAAGTAAGAGAAAAGAATCAAACAATTTACCAAGCTCAGCAAGTAAGAAGCCACACTTAGATGATGACATATCAAAATGTCTGGATGAAGATTCACATCTTTTCAACTTTGTAGATATTCCCGATGATGAAGACATCCCAAAAAATAACTGTGATAATAATGCTAATGTTGAAAAAGGTAACAATAACTTAGTGGATTTTAAGGATTGTGATAACATACCAGCTTCACCCACATCCAAGACAATGATAAAATCAGTGTTCAAGAGATGCTTTGAAAGTACTTTTGATCCAAGAAGCATACAAAAGGTTGTGTTAGCAGAGAACTCTGATAGTGACTAAAATTTTCATATAATTCTAAGTGAATTAAAATATAATACAGGTCAAAACTCTCAACAATATTTCAGTGTAAACTTTTGTTATATAATTATTGATTGTTCTGAACATCTTACTCTTATGATTACCCATTACCTACTAGAGGGGTTACAGAGGTAAAAACAGTGAAATCTCAAGGAAAATTCCTGTACTTTTTCTCAAGGTAATGGGTCATATACCATTTTTACTTTCCATCTCTGCCTATCCTTATACAGCCTTTCTTCTTCGATGTCTTACAACACATCTGCAGTATTTGGTTGAAATTGTCACCAAACAATAGGTGAACCAAAACCACATTTGCAAATGGAAGTCCATGAAAATGTACCTAGTGTAATTTCTTGACCAGCAACCCAATTTGTCTTGGATTCAGATGCAGACATGGGGCTGTGAAAAATGTTTATTGAAAAATTTGGTTTTAAATTAGTCAAATTTTTCAATAAACATTCCTTCATAAACCTTCTATGGGAAGTCTAGTCAAATCCCTACTGTTTCTTAATACTTTCAAAATTCATACATCTAATACATACATGTGTCAATACAGGGGAAGCTTTTTGCTAGTGTTATGGATGGAATTCTTCCTTCAACCAATTTGTCTGACACTTAGCATTCATAATTGCCTTTGCCAACAATGTATTTCCCTATGTTGTTCATCTTAATATTGGCCTAACTCCTACATTAGCTATGGCCACTGTTATATGTAATATTTTTCTGTCAAAACAATGTGCTGCATGTTTCTTTGCTTCATAAGTTATTTCTACTAAAGTATGTTTTTGTATTACAAGGTATATATTATAATAAAAAAGAGAGGTGCCTTATAACCTAGTTAGAACAGAGGTCTTTTCGCTGTATCTTTGTACTTTACTGTTTAAATACCCTGTACTTACTTTAAATTATCTCAATTATCTTTAACTCCCGATAACTCACTTTCACAACTATTATGCCCATATGGCATGATCCTGGCACACCTCACGCTTCTTCTACATTCATTCATCATACATACTTCTCGGTTTCAGTACCCTTTATATTTGCGTCTTCTGCGTTAAAGAAGCAAACCAATCTACAATATTATATTTGTCTCCTGGTAAATACTTTCCCCATCTATCACACAAAATATGTATAATTATTGCGCAAATATTGATGTAGCCATGGGAATTAAACCAAAGATCTTGCATACACACCAATTGATGATGTATCACACAGACAGACAATTTATAAATTAATATTTTTTAATATATAAGTTTTCAGTTTGCATTTGATACTTATTTGTGTCTTAATCTGATTTTAGATCATAGTTCTAATACTAAATTAAATTTTAGTATGAGCTGAACTATTATTACTGGGTGCAAATAAAAAAGTATTTGCACTGCATTATGATTTTATAGTAAAAATATACATACACAAAGAAGATTGAACATTTGTCACAGACATATGAAGGCTACGATTTTTAAAATTAGTTGTTATAATGACAAATTTGTTAATTATTCTAACATGCACTAAATGTGAGAATTTTGTCAGAAAGCTTTAAAGAAATATAACGGAATTTTGATCCAAAGCATTTTATACCTTCAAATTATTTTTTCCATAAATTTAGTATGTGTATATTCAACAACAGCAACTGCAACATCACATAATTATGAAAGCCATTCCATAAAATAATTTATTTGACTATTTTATACAAAAAGTCTCCAAAAGCTATGTATTTTTTAAGGTACACTTTAATGTTTTCTTAAAACTACTCTCCAATTGATTTCACAATTCAATAGCAATTTCTTATTTCTACAAGATCAACGAAACACCATTGTTCTGTGGTTTTTATATAACCATGTGCTGATGGGCAAGGTGATCAATATACAAAAATAATTTTACAAAATATGCATTTATTCAGACAAAATTATTATTAAAATTTCACTACTAAAATTAGCACTAGTGACATGCGGTACATGAGGTGAGCAGGACAACAAATTAGTATCAATGTATCGCGGTAACTAATCATTTATTCACAGGCACAATATTAGGCATTGCATTTTACGATTTTTATACATAATTATCGGTGCTCGTAAGCCATATAATATATAAACTTTTTCGACGAGTAACAAATAAAACTAAATTATTTCTGATTTGGTTTCTATTTTAAAGAGATCAAACTTTAATTATGTGAATGAGAAGTGGGGTAAGAGAACAAATGCAGATTTGTTTTTCTATAAAAAATTATCATACACTTTTATATCATAACAATAGCTAGCTAACATGTCTTAAAAAAGATGAAAAAGACCTTGGATTCTACTTTTAATTTATTATTTATAAAATACGGCAGCGATACCTTTTCATTACAATAAGTATTTATTTTAAATCAATTTCAATATTGTCTCTAGCCCGGATGGGCGGGCGCTCGCACTTTGTCACGTTGTGGCCAGCTCGCAATGTCTCGATTGCATCACCAAACACTCACTATCCAAACAAATCAATGAAAAAGGGCACTGTTAATTAGGAACAATCCTCTTGGCTCTTTCTTACACACTGTGCTACTTTTCTTTTAAACTCCGAATATGATTCTCTCCACTCTTTCTGCAAAAAGAAACAGAATGAGCACTCAGCTACAACTGTGAACTGCAGGCCGGTGATGCCCTGCAGACGATTGTGTGCAACCTAATGTAGTAAAATTAATATCTCAATGTGCTTTGCTGTAGTGTATAGCCCTTTTCCAATAGCAAAATTCTGTTATAATCCCTCCGCTCCTAAAAGCAATCTTCTTGACTTTTCCTAACACATCTGGCAACTTTCTTTTTGAAATCCGAATATCGGTCTCTCCATTCTTTCTGTGAAGACAAACAATTACAAGCATGTTATTAAAACTGTTTAGGAAGATACAATATGCAAGACACTAATTACACATGCATAATTGACTTCATATAAACAGAAAATAATATTACAAAACAAATTGCATTCCCATAGTGCCAAAACAATAATGGTAATCTCACAAATATTATCTTTCAGGATTATACAAACCATGCCAAAGACAAAGCTAATGCTGTTTTGTCATTGTCAAATCCATGTTACAAATGACCTTTTAAGTATTTTTTTATCCATAGGACAAATCTTCATTGCAGAACATTATATTTCTAAAGTCAATTTTATATGGCTCTTTGGTAAACCATAATGATCGAAAGTAAACTAAATTGTTAAAAATTTAACAAGAAAAATGTACCATTTTACTTCACATATAAATTTGTCACATTAAGTATTATAAAAAAACTTACTGCTGCATCAACATTAGCAGGACTCTCATCGTTGGGATCGGCCAGCATTGAAATGACACTTATAAGGATTGTTTCTACCGTATGTACAGGTAACCATCTCTCTGATGCCTTTTCATATCCCCATTTGTCATCTCCAGGTTCATGCAATATTGATATACAAACATCACCATTCTTCTCAACTGAAAATTTATTATAATTACCTTCTTTTATTTACTTATTTATGTACAATGTGTTAAGAAATTATATAAAAAAAAACTGTATTAGTGGATATTCTAAAATATATTATATAAAAATAGTTTGGCACAGTCTGCAGTGTCCTAAGACTATCAAGCCACCAATGGTCAGGGTGAAAGACAGGGGAACCTCCTCAAAATGTGGACAGTCTAAAATAATATTTTATTATCTTATTAGATATGTATCAAACCCCTTATCCTGTTTAGCGAGAGCTTCTTAAGATGTTTTTCAAAGCTTTTTGCTAAAATTTCGTTTAGCAATACAACTATCGGAATGATGGTAATTGATATATTATATTTATTAATTGATTATTAACAAACAAAATGAAAATCCTTATCTTGTAACACTAAAACAAATATTTATAAATTAGGGCTCTATTAAATTAGCTGTCAAACAGAAAACATTAAAATCTTAATTTATTATGAAGCTACAGACACACAGATTTAAATTATTTTATGCACTGAGGGTTAAAAATAAATCGTTATAAGTACAAGTTTTAAAAGTGGTAGACCCAGAAAAAACAGAATCTGTTGCATGAATGGGCCGCCTCACCAGTGAAACACCACAAATACATAGAAAACAGGTGTGAAGTAGGTAGGTTCTGTATTCAATCTGATGAGGTGTTGGAGGCTAGTTTTTTTCCTATTTCAGTTTCTTTCTAATAAGAAAAGCATAGGATGGGAAGAGGTTGTGACAGGGTGGGGATGGAAACGAAATATCAATTTTTCTATTTATCTCTACTCTTAACTTGTTGCAGATGCCAATATGGTGGTAGCAATCACTTAATGTCAAGTCAACTTGCTTGTTTGCCACTTTAAAAGACAAATAGAAATCAGGAATTTCTGCCAAATCCAGATAGTAAATTTTATATCTGTTTGTCCTATTTGAAAAAGATACTAGGATGTATTATATAGTCAAACATTTTTATTTTTTGAAGCATGGTTACTCAGCATAAAAAATAGTCAAGAACTACACTCTCAGTATTTATATAAGCTTATTGTTCATGTTATTTTTTAAATATACACATAAGAGTTGAGTAGAGTGTCAGTGTAATTCAGGGTGTAGAAATGTCTAAGTACTTAGCTCATTAAAAATTGCAATTATTGGAATTTATTGCTGCTAAACTGTAGAATCTACTGTAATATGATAGCCTCTTCAAAACATATAGTTAAGTTACAATATGATCAAAGGCATTCAATGCTAGTTATACTAAAAAAGTAAAAAACTATTTGAGCTTATACTTGGAATACTTATATAACATCATGCTATATAATGAAAATAATTTATGCTTATTAAATAGATTTTTACTATGCCACAACAACAGTAAAACACAAATGGCCACATTTTTACTCAACAATTTTAGCCATGTCATTACATTATGGCAACTTTACATTGAATTGTTTGTTAAAAATTATTACCGTGAACACAGTTATAAAAAGACAGAACACAGTTATGTGAAAATTAGAAAAACTATTTTTTTTAATGTAATTTTTTTGCTAATACTACATTAGAAATATACATACCGGTTACCTCTTTGTAACCATAAGGGGGTGGTTATATGTGAAAAATATACAATTTAAATTAACAGAATGTCCTCTTTATCAAAGCTTTTTCTTCAAAATTTAGTCAGGTGGTGCATAGCCAGCTATTGCTAATTTAAAAAATGCCATCTTTATTACATCTCACAACTAAAAATATATGCTAAATACTTATATTTATAAAATAACTACATCTATGATGTACCAAGAATAGCAAATACAAATGTGCTACATACTCCTTGTTCTGTCGTAATTTAAGAGCTAGTTTATTGTATCTGTATTGGGAAAGTTTAATTAAAATAATATTACTTACTATTTGGATGCCAAATTTCAGTGACAAATTTCATCCGCGGTGGCCTCAAAGGGTACTCTTTTGGAAAATGTAAGTGTGCTTTGAAGAATCCACCCTCACTGTGAACAGTTCAAATAAACATTTTTTAAATATTAAAAAAAATGAAATTAATTACAGGTTTATGTAATTTATCAAATGAATTAAATACCTTAAAGAATAGTATTGATTAAAAAAAGATTAAATGTTATGAATGTTACAATATTAATTCCAATCTCCAATGTAATGGACATTTGTCAAGATTTTGTTACAAAAGTAAAAATTTAATTTACCTTATAAAAATCCCTTAGACTACTATATAAAATCTTATTTATTTTTGATGTTAACATTTACATAACTACCTCTACAATTATAAATATCTATCTTTAAATATATTTTTATATCAATTTGTTTATTTTGTTAAATTACAAATTCTGAATCTAGTAAGGACTCATTTTTGGAGTTGTGAATATGTGTTATAGTTTACAATAATAGTGACAAATTTGCTACTTACTACAATGTGTCTGGAGGCCCAATAATGAGAACTTCCCATCTGTAAATGTCATTGTCGTCTATTAATCCAGCAGAAAAACCTTCCACTGGATTTTTGTTTAGTTCTGAAAATCGTAAAAATTGAGTGACATCTTTATTAGAAACATATAAATATATACCTACTTTAAAATACTTTAATATATAAATGTAACATGATTCTTTGCCAAGTTAGCGTAAACATTTCGAAACACCTAGTCATTTCTTTATTTGACTTTGGCAACGAATGTCTGTCATTGCGAATATTGATTTTACTTACAAGATTATAGACACACTGCGGAGTTTATTAATTTGTCGAGATATACAACTTAAGTGAAAATTGTAAATGATATTTCGCTTTAACCATTATCGTCCCTAAATTTCGGCACACTAAGGTCAATGATTGCATGGATACTTGATCGCTCGACGCTCACACAATAATTGTTCACAGAAATTTATGACTACATACTTCATTTACCTGCTAGTTGCTTTTTTAATAAAAGCGAAGACTGTGGCTCTGACATTAATTACAATTATGAAATTTACCCTGACGACACGAAATAAATGATTTTCCCACAAAAGATGGCTGGCTGAGTTTTGTGCAGTTTGCGAAACATATGAGTTGTTGCTTGCTTCCGGCGAATCAATGTTGCCATTAGTAATATTAAAAAACTACTATATGAAAGAAGTTTACAGATATTTTAAAGGAATTATAAGTATTTCCCATTATTTTTATATCTTCTTCATAAATGGTAGAGCTTGACTAGGAACCACTATCATGCAGAATTGATAATAGAGCTAGAGGCCATAGGCTTAATTTCCTTTTTATCTCTCCCTCCTTTCTCTCATTCCTTTTATTGCAGATGTTAGAAGTTAGCACCGGTACCATAACATCAAATTACTGCTTAGGACTGCATGGTAATTTGCCCCTTCAGCAGTCACCACTTCAGCTGATGTCAGGTGCTGCTAAGAGGGGTCTTATTATTTTGCCCCGGTCAAATTCTCTTCCCCTTCCCATCTTTTCCTTATTAGAAATGGATGGGAAGGGGAAGAGGATTAGAATATGGCCTCCGGCACCGCCCTCATCAAACGAAACGCAGAATACTTCTAATTCACATTTGTCTTCTTTAAGGTCGAGATATTTCACCGGTCCAGCGTGTCCATTCGTGTAACAAATATTGTTATTGCGGGCTCTGTCACTGTTAAAATTGCACTTAGCGAAGTCAAACTCATTTTAGATCTCTTACGTTGTGCTATGGGGAAATTTGCTTTCAAGGTTGCACCGATAGTGCGCTGATGACTGTTGTGGATGATGTTCGTACTGTACAGGTGCTAGTGAGGTGACACTCTAATTTTTTCTTAATTTTTCCCGCGTTTACGATACTATAAGTATTTGGTCGGTATTGAAACTATATAATGATACAGCAGTTATTTCAGTAACAGAAAACAGAAGGTACTAATTCAAAAAGAACCTTTCACCGTAAAGTCATCAGAATGTAAGAAAGTAGAAAGAGGAGTCTCACAAGCCTCAATATTAGGCCCACTTTTGTTCATTTGTTATTGCTATGATTTAAAATATGTAAATACCATGTTTACGCTGATGACACACAAGTGTATATACAATTCAAACCACGTAATGCTAATGAGACCGAAGCTAATATAGAACATATATAGCTAAATGATAGCCTTCTTTAGGAACTAAAAAGCTAATACAAGTACAAGACGTCCAAAATACATGTGCGAGTTATTGCTTTAACATTCCGACGCGCGTGCATGTCACGTTGTATCTTATGACAATATTTATAATTTAATTTACTAAAATCAAAATGGATAGACGCAGAGATCTTCACTGAGCTACCTTATTTGGAGTAAAAAAAGTAGTAGTAGTAGTAGGGGGCTTAATTTCCGCAACTCCGACTCGCGTATTTTGCGTGTGGGGGGCTCATGGAACACTTCAGCCAGCCTAGCTCCCCTAAGAACCCCAGCAACCCATTATCCCGTAGTGCCGAGATACTTAACCCTGTACACGGACACTGCAGGGCAGTGTAGCATGACATGCTACGCCGTTTCCCCCTCCTTCATGCACGCTCTACATAGAGGATGTCAGTAATCACGAAAGTATACAGGTGTTTATTGAAACAGCCATGTTCTGTGTACGCCGCCACGACTGACCGGAAGTAATAAAGAACATAGATAAATAATTACTATGATATCCATTATATATTGTTTTATTCATAAAAAATGATTATTTAATAAATAAAATAAATAAGTATGCGCTCACTCCTGTAACCCAGTAACGTACGCATACATGCTCGTCGGTTATGGGTGCTCCTTATATCAGCCCTTTTTAGTAAGTCACTAATTTGATCGATATAAGTTCTCCTAGGACGTCCCCTTCCAACACTGTCACTCACTTTTGCAACATACATTTGTTTCGTTATTCTCTCTTCATTCATCCTTTCCACATGCCCGAACCACCGAAGCATACCTTTCTCAATTCTAGTCACAACATCCA
>JWHW01052468.1:56076-75806 GCA_000931545.1 Papilio glaucus | reverse complement strand
GCCAAGCCGCGTCGCCAGTTCGACGACATGCCGCCTGCGAGGCCCGGTCAGTGTTACATGCAGACACACAAACACAAGTGCGCGCGTGCCCGCTCAAAGGCAAAGGCAGGAGAATAACCTGCTCTGACAGGGAAATTAGTATGGGCGTATTTTTCTGTAAGACCGTCATGGTCCAGAAAGAGATCGCCGAGAGGGCGAGGGAGAGGGACTATCCCGCTCGGAGATGAATACATCGTCAATAGATGTTGCGGCGGCTCATTTGTTCGATAGTCCTGGGTATAATACGGCTTCCATTCTCCCTTCTGATTGTAGTAGCGTTAGAAAGTATTCCTCAAGAGGGTTCGTGATTGTTTTGGGAGGTTGCTCTAATCCTCAATCATCAAGTTAAAATGTGTAATGGCTGCCATGTATGGTACTGGTAAGTGACGTTTGTTTGCTTACAAAAATTCTATCTTGGTATGGACAAAACTTAGGGTACTTTTGCAGATGCGGTTAAAAAAATCCGCCCTGTAAATGACTGAACCTTTAAAAACTGAATGTCTAGGTAACGACAAGCTTCTGTTACAGACACGACGGGCAGACCGAAGCTGAAGCTGGAGCCGAGGACGGTGAAGGAGCCGGTGAACTCGCTGGCGTCCACCAGCCAGGCGTCGTCGATATTCGGCGGCGCGCGGCCGCGAGAGGAGCGGCTCAAAGAGCTCTCCGGAGAGTAACTCCACAACCCTCTCTCGCCCCCCCTCCCTCGTGTATATGATTCGTTCCGACGCTGCGCTAATCATCGTCTACCTCCAAAATCAACGCGCGAGATCTTGCGCGAGATCTTGAAGGCTCTTTGTTAGGTTGTAAATGATTATCGTATTTGTATTTTGTTAGCTTTATTGTGTCTTTGATATAATTTCCTTGAGCGCTTTCCAAGCGAACGTCGAAATTGTCGATGTCGACAAATGCTAGTGTTCTTTTACCCGTTTACTTCCGCTTTGTGCAGACTCGGTTAATGTATTTCGTTCCAAAATATAATTATTATTTACATTATTTTGTTTATGCTATGTGGTGAAAACATAATTATTTTTTTTATCTATAAAACTATACTTTCGTGGCGATGGAAGAGTTCTCAAGATAGATTCTATGTTGTAATAAAATACTTTTAATTTTTTTGTTTCTTAGGTCATGAAAAATTAAACATGGATTAAGTGATTATAAATGAATACTTTAAGAATTGTGAAAATGATGATGTAATTATTGTGTCATTAATAAATTAAACTTCCACGTACTTGTATTTCTACTTTATTAATAATGAAATATTGTTTAATTGTAATAAAATGTATAAGTAACGTGACGGTGGAAAAAAAATCGCAAAATTGTAATGGATAATAGAAAAATTAATAAAAAGTGAACTCTTTGTAACCGAGAATTTGTCTACCACATCCTGTAGCTACAAAAATAATTTATTCCAAACATTCCGTAAAGAGGTTGGCGAGGTATTGGTTTACTTTGGTATTCCCGAAGACGGTTGGCGTCAGTCAGGCGGCCGGCCGTAAACACCAGCCAAAACCTATACTGTATGGACTACAATCACACTGTGCCAACCCCAAATAAGTGGAAAAAAGGCAGGGAGATGATGATGATAATGACTCTGCATATAGAGAGGTTACTTGCATTTCTATCAAAAATATTAACACTTACACCTAATGCTACAATAGTGTACACTTCTCTATAAATGTCTGGCAATGAGCAGAAGACTTTCATATCTTATTATACCATGCTAATATTTATGTAGGAAAAATTTGAAGGATTGTGCCTGCCATTTCTAAATCTTATAACTACATCAGCCATCCATTGAAGTATGAATTATCATTTAAATTAAACCATTTGTTGGGTCATGACCAATATGTACCAACATTCTGTTCAAGATTGTGAGAGTGCACTGGATAGGGATGGAAAAGGACTTGCCTTAAGGCAATGATTGGGAAGACCTATGTCTAAGTATTGATGTAAAAAAGCAGGACAATGGATAATTATTCATTCAAACTGGTTGGTCAGATAGTTCATTGAATGACACAACTTTGAGTATGAAATAAAATATAAACTTGGGTAGCAATGCAAATTGTATTAGCCATAACTTTCAATACTGTGAAATTGTCTTTTTTATAATGAACCAGTGAATCTCCCGTGCTTTGCATGGGAACCACAAATTATGTTGATCCGATGGCTACCAAACTTCATAAGATTATCCGCTAGGCCAATATGAACATTTCCTGAAAGTTTCATTGAAATCGGTCAAGCTGTTTCTGAGTCTGGGGAACATACATATATACACATAATAATCTTTTATAATGAATAAACTAGTGATAGCAATCCTGATGTTCAATGACATTGTGGTTGAAAGATGGTATGCACCAGCTTAGACCATTATATAACTAGATGGCAAATTTTTTCTATTCTTTACCATACAAAGAATGAAGATTAAAATTTCATTTGCATGGAGGTTACTTTATTAGTATAACCAGATTGGGAGGTCGCTGAGCCCTTAGGTTGCTTTGTCGGACGGTCCATGGAGTGACTTGGGTCAAGACCCCCAAGAGGGGACCTCGGCTTGGTTGTCATTCATTATGACAATAGGGAGGTTTATATTTAAAGTTGTTGTTAACTTGGGAAGTGGAATTATATTGTGCATGTTATATAAGTTTATAGTAATAAAAAACAAATAATGTTAATGTTATATTTTTCCTAAAAAAATTATAGTAATTATTCATTATATATCAAGATCATCATCTGGATCTTCATCATCCCAATCATCAACCGCATCTGGTTCATAATAAACTTTGCTCTGGCCCTCATTTATTTTACTCATATAAGGCAATTTTAATTTATACTTTTCCAACTTTTGTGTTTGGTCCACCTCTATTTTAAATGTTGAAAGATTACCCGGCATTGGTTTCGTTGGCTCCTCTTCTTTAACTATCTCCTTTGCTATGCGTTCACATTTTAATACAGATGTAATATTGTCATAGGATAATATTTCTTCACTTTTTATAAATTTATTACCCAATTTTAGCTGTACAGCAATTTTAAATGGATTAGTATCACTATATGAGATAGTTGCATGTGCCAAATGAACTAAATGTTTTTGTAATTTGGAATGTATTTGTAGGCAATCTTTATGCAACACGAGTATCAATTTAACAACATTTTCGTGATTTTTAAGTTTTTTTATGTATGTCAAACATTTGTGCCAACCCATATGCATTGCCATTTGATTCACCGAATCTATGAAAACATGACAAGGTTGCTTTGTGCATTCCCTATAACTATCGGAATCAAATTCTTGATGATACTGGACATCTTGATTTGGAAAAACATTTTCCCATAGTCTAACAGATTGTTCATAACAAAATAAATTCATTTTTAGTTTGTCTTCTGTCAGGCTCTTTAATAGAGGCAAAATATTGATATTGTAATCATCTTCGATCACGACCATTGGTGCCGAACGTAATTTCAATAAGGTCATATTTGAATCTTATTTATTGATGGTTTTTATTATATCCGTCTATCACACAATATCTTATAACGTTTAATATAACAATAAAAGAAAAATATTCTTAACCAATGTTCCGTATTCGTATTTTAAGGTTATATTTTATTTTAATGTCATCCTCATCGTCAGTCATCATCTGTCACCGTCGGTTTTGCTTTGCTTATCTTGCGACTGGCTTAAAGTCTTGGTGTAAAACAAATCTTTTGATAATTACAAAAAATATTACCATTAGATATTGCAATATGATTTAAATGAAAGACACAAAATTGTGGTTCGGGCATATTGAAAGGATGAATGAAGAGAGAATATAACGAAACAAACTTGTATTGCAAAATTGAGTGGCAGTGTCGGTAGGGGACGCCCTAAGAGAACTGATATCGATCAGCTTAGTGGCTTACTAATAAAGGGCGATATAAGGAGCACCCATAATCGACGAGCATGCATGCGTAGTAGATGAAGGTATGTGGAAGAAGCGAGAGAGGTGTTAGGATCACGCCAAATGGAAATCCATGAACTCTGCCTACCCCTCTGGGTTATGGGCGTGAGCGTATATTTATAAAATGAAATTTAAATTGTACAAAAGTTGTTTGCGTGTAATGGCATTTTTGAAAATGTCAGACCAGTAACAAGTAATGTCATGTCAATGTCATTGCTGTAATTATTTTTTTATTATTATTAAGAATTAAGTGTTTATATAAAACTGCGCTGTAAAAATTTGCAAGAAAATTAAATATGAAATGGTTTTAGTATTACTATTTTTGTGTTAATACTGTGACAGAAAAGGTTGTTTTCAATCAAAGACTTGGTTGATCATATCAGTATTCAGTTGGGTAAAAGTTTAATCATGCTGAAACAAATTAGGCAATTTAAAATTTTCATAAGGCAAACAGCATTTGTACCTGCATATAGACCACCAGTGGAAAAAGATTTTGAAACGATACGATACTTCATAAACCGCCACAAGAAAATTCTAATACTAACTGGTGCTGGAATATCTACAGAATCTGGTTCGTACGTGGATAATCAATCATGTAATTAACTTTTATTATACACACAAATATTTGTACATTTTGTGGGGTATACAACTTACAAATCTTAAATATATAAACACACAGTTCTTGTAATGATGAGAGGATTCAGTTTAACATTGAGTAGTTGCAGTGGCCCGAAGGTATAACGAGAAGTGGGGTTGCTCGAAATGACAGGTAACAAGGAGCGCAAATTGCCAAATATGATTATACAATGTCCGCTTTGAAGAGGTGATGCTGCCTAGTGAGAGATTTCCTTTACTTTAATTTGGGATAGCAAGAGAAAATGGAGCTGAGGGAACATCTGTGTTACATTTATTAAAGGCTATATAAATGTAGCCAGCACTGTATAGTTATATGTAATCTTTGAGTTATGTGAATGGATGAATGTAGATTTTTCATCTTCAATTATTATTAACTAATACATAAAAAGACAATAATTTTGAAATTAAACAATGTACAAATAACTTTAACAATGTAATAATAAAATGTGTTCACATTTATATGACAAATTTTCTAGGAATACCTGACTACAGATCTGAAGAAGTTGGTTTATATGCGAGAAGTAATCATAAACCCGTACAGTATCAAGAGTTTGTAAAATATCCTAAAGTAAGACAAAGATATTGGGCCAGAAACTTTGTGGGCTGGCCACGATTCAGTGCAGTACAACCTAATGCTACACACTATGCTGTTAGAGAATTGGAAAAGGTAGATAATATCCTTATAAAAATAAGTAATAATTGTAATTAAAATGCAGATTTAAATAATTTCAGTCCTTAGTAGGGCTCTCTGCCTCACAGAATACTGGCGTGAAGTGTAAGTATGCTTCTATTTCGAAAGAAGAGAGGGATTGGATGTGGAGGGCATGAATAGGAAAGGCAATATCCTTTTCTCTGTATATCCCTTCCTCTGTCTATATAGAGTATATTGTAGATGCCTATGGGTAGCAATCACTTAATGTCAGGTGACCTGCATATTTATTTGCCACCTCCATTAAAAAAATGAAGGATATATTTACAAAACTAGCACACCATACAAAATGGTATTGGTTCTATGTATGAGAATGCCATTTGTTAAAAAATGCATTCAACAAAAGATCCAACAGTTTGCTTCATTTTCGATAAAAAGGGAATGAATCATAAAAAGATGTTAAATCGAGACATCAAATTATATCTTATAATTAGTTAAGATATTTTTGCAGATAAATAAGGTAAGCGCAATAGTGACACAAAATGTTGACCGACTACATCATAAGGCAGGTTCAAAGAACATTATTGAGCTTCATGGAACTGGTTATATAGTAAAATGTCTGCAATGTCCCTATGAGGTCGGTAGGTCAGAGCTGCAGGAGAGAATGATGGAGCAGAACCCGGACATGGAAAGTAGTATCACAATGATTAGACCTGATGGGGATGTGGAATTATCTAGAGTAAGTCAATACAAAAAAAAATATAGTCCTTGGTTAGGTTAAATTTTTTTTTTTAACCTTACCAGGGTTTCTTAGTAAGTTTCTATAAGCAAGCTTGTCAACTTTTTTGGTTATGAGGAAAGTTGTAAAGAATAATCATATCACAAGATTAAATTGCACTTGTTGTACCTTTAGCGAAAAGTGAAATATTCAATTGTAAAAAATAAAAGAATAAATCAATGAAAAGTAACAAAGTTAGTTTAACAACTAATAGTTTTTAACTAATGATGTAACTCTTTAGGCATAATAATCACATAGCTCATTTTTCTCCTTTAGAGATATTCTATTAATGTTTATGACATATATTACTGATGAAGACATATTGTTTTCAGGATCAAATAGAAAAATTTAAAGTGCCGTTGTGCCCTAAATGCGATGGTCCTTTAAAGCCTGATATAGTATTCTTCGGTGACAATGTGCCAAAAGAAAGAGTAGAAATAGTTCGCAGGGAAGTAAGCAACAGTGATGCTATATTTGTGTTAGGTTCAAGTCTGACTGTGTATTCCAGCTATAGAATAATATTGCAAGCTAAAGAAGAGAAGAAAGAAGTTGCCATTTTAAATATTGGACCCACCAGAGCGGATAATATTGTAGATATAAAAATATCCACAAAATGTAGTGATATATTAACAGATTTACATAATATGATTTGATTTAAAATTTAATGCATCAATTGGATCTGTAGTTAAACACATGATAAATAATATTAGGTGGGTATTTTATTATGGCATTGGCAAAGGCTCACCATTAACATCTTGCTTCAAGAATAGGCCCAAACACCACAGTCCTTTGTCAAATCTCTGGATCTATTCTTGAAGCTTGATGTTTATATTTACCTTGTTTCATTACTAGATTTGATTGTTGTAAACAAACAAACGTCATTTACATGGCTATTACACTTTTTATGCAGTCATCGGAAATTTTGTAATTTTGTGGAAATCGTGTGATAAAGTGAAATGAAATTGTCTAATATGGATAGCTAATTTTATAAGGTAATATAAGAAAAAGTTGTTATTCGGAAATATATTTTGGAATTTACGAAATTTAACGTAAAAACCGTTGTTTACAAAAACCACAACTATGCTGCTGAGCTTTTTATTAAAACAAAAAGAACGACTTATGTATGGAACATTTTTCCGTTGTTGCTCTTCATATAAAAGTTGACTTACATTTGAAACAAAGCGCAATCACTTAAAGTGATGTGATAATATGAAATGTTTTGTATTTAAATTTGATTTAATTTTACCTCTTTGATGAAATTTATTATAATAAGCTACTTTAAATATATTTACATTAATATTTTGTTTGTTTGAAATAAAATATACCATAAAATGGCCTTTGGTTTTTAATTTCATCCGAAAATCGGTGGCAAGCGGCTCAATTTCTGAATAAGGTAAATAAGCCTTCGATTCTATTTTAATCCCAACACTTTCGCCATATGAGGAGTTGCATCTCTTTGAGTTTTATGTCAGACTGAAATCAATTTGAAAAATTTATAAAATTTGAGAAGTATGGTGACTTAGTTATAGGTTCCTACAGGGTAGGCAGATATTATTAACGACATGTACATAATTGAAGTGACGAAATTATTTGTTGCATTAATTATACGATATTTCAATATTATACAAGGTTATCATATTGCCTGAAACTAACTAGTTACTTATGATTTCACAAAAAAGGGGGCATTGCGACCCGGAACAAAAATAAATTATCCTACTATGAAACATTAATGAGCCAATTGAGAGATGAAACCTTACTTGAAAGATTAATGATCAATGTCTTAGAATGTTCTTTGCACTGTGTCAATCCATTCTAATAGATTATCCGAACAGAAACAGTTTCACTGTCGCGCCTAGTCTATTGAATATTAAGTAACAATTGCACTTCACAAAAAGATATAAAAAAACTAGTACTCGCTATGATTTTTCAATAACCCACAAAGACATTCCTTGCATATAACATTTAAAAAAATTAACTTACTTAGCGTTGAGTCCAGCAACCAGCTAGTCATCGGATATGAAGAAATTACTATTTTCTTTTTTTTACTATTTCTTTTAATTCTCGGTACTCAAGACACTTTTTATTCGATTATTGAAAAACCATACAATTACTTTTTTATTTCAAACCTTTTTGAAGAGTGCTTTTTTTCAATACTCCTGTGAATCTGAACTTGGCGCAATTTTAACAGTGAAACTGTTTTTGTTCGGACACTAAAATGAAAACCAATAAATCAAACTGCACAGATAATCCTTGCTTGAGCCGTATATGTTTATTGAGACAAATAACAGTGTGTTCAAACTCGCTATTAAATTAAATATAGATATTACTCGTGAACAATAACATGAAATATGAATCACAAGAAAGTTTACGCCTTAGAATAATCTAAGGAGACTAACATAGTTAATGCTCCGTCGCTCGCTGTACAAAAATGGCGTACGCGGGATGTGAGACGTGTGTAGAGGCCGCAATCTATACAAGTCTCATGTTATTGTAGACGCATAGTAGATGTTTGAATTCACATGGACATTCAAAAGTTTTAATTAATTAATCAATCAAAATAATGACATGCAAAAATATTCATTAATTATTCAACTTAAAGAATGACATTCAAAAGTTTTCATTAATTAATCAACCAAAATAATTACATTTAAAAGTTTCCATTAATTAATCAACTAATATGACATACAAAAGTTTTCATTAATTAATCATACAAAAATAATAGAAATGATTAAGTCCAGAATATCTGAGATCACATTTTATATGAAGCTTAAAGAACACAAAGTCTTATTCACCTTAATGTCTCCAATTGATGCATTAAATTATAATGAGACTTTTGAAGGAACAGTTGTTTTTGAATTGAAAACTTCGTTAGTCGCGCTATACTATATTTGGTAGGGAAAATCTTATAGTTAACATGCGTCAGCAACATGCTTATTTGAATTTGGAACGGTACCGATGAATTTTTTCATTTATTTTTCATGTATTCAATTTTGAATTTTATTGCGGTTTTATTTATTTTTCAACTATTATCGCGCCTGTTTTGAGTTTTCACTTCTGTCGGTAGTACTCGTAACTGCCTGAGTGTTTTTTTGCGTTTGCGTTTTTTTGCGTGTTCTTTAATGTCTAATTTTCGTCAAGAGCATACATATTTAACGCCAATGCCTTTATTTGAACATTATATTATTTAAATATTTAATCTGAATGTAGACTTGAACAATAACTGACTTCATATCGATGAGGACTTGACAATTTGAAATACTAAGGAACAATTGATTTTAAAACATAAGATAAATACAAAATACTGAATAATAATGAACGAGTTATTTTTTTGTTTAAGAAATAAGTATCTAACAACTACACAATATCGATAAGTTATTGCCAATTATTAATTACATTATTACGATTTGAATCCTTCAAAAGTTTTCATTTCAACTTCAATTTATCGTCATTTTAAATTTAGAATAACACAATTTGTTCAAAAATATATAATTAAATGTCACAAATATTTAATGGAAATATTAGTAACAGTACACTTTAACTAAATTTCTATTTTGTACCAGAGGTATTTATTACAGTCACAAGGCTTGTCCTCCGTTTCTATTTCACAAAGTTCATTAAAAATTTATATGTCACATAATGTTCTTTATTAACCTTAACTAACGGATTAGTAATTAATAATAATAGTAATTTTTTCGTTAGTATTATAAATTCATTGATGATTCTGGAAGTTTTTGATGATTATGATTATAAATCATGTAATAATTAATATAAGTAGAATTTATGTGAAGTTAACAGATATGTGAAATATTCATGAATATTCATGATGTGAATAAAAATATGCCAGAATTTATTGTTAGTTTTTTACAATAAGGAAATGAGTTACATCATCAGTACACATTTGGATTGTCAATGTCACCGATCGACTGTGAACTTCGTTAGTTTATGACCTCACTAGCTAATATTATAAAACTCAACTAATAGCGAATTGTGAATAATACTAATAATTGACAATTTGAAGTGTTTTCTCAATAGTTACTGTCGAAGTTAAATCGTCAAATTATAAACAAATATTTTTCTTGCGTTATTACGCGAACGGCTCGCGAGCTACACATTCGCCGGATCTGGACGCACCCTTAGATTGGACATGATAGTTATAAATAGCAAGTGATATTATAAACTAACGATGTTTACAATTTGTCGGTAGATCAATCTGATTTGGGAATGACAGGGACTACCCTACCCTACATATCATAAACTTGAGGGTGTTTAATATCGAAATATTAACTTTACCACACCGTTAGCTAAAGTAAAATTAACTGAATTTTAATATAAAGCAAACGGATTGACCATATTAGTTTAAAAAGGAATAGTTTACTTATAAAACATTTTAAGGCACCTTCTGATGGAAGGCATTTATCAGATCAAGTAATGATTTGTTAAGTTAAAAATCTCTAATATTACGGCAGTGACGAGTTTCGTAATTAAATTCCATAAATAACTTTACTTAACACTAATTATGGAATATAATGTACAGCTAACATTTTAAATGACATTGAAAAAACCAATTAAACTAACTACAGTAATAGTGCAAGATTTATCCTAATAAATGGTGCCCTACAAAATGTTCATTAGATTTTTTTTATTTGACCATAATAGGATTATTGGGGTAAAGAAAATAAGAAGGTTCTGATTGTATAGCTATTTTCTTATAAAAAAATGAAATGACAAAAAACTTTTTTATTTCATTTTATATGATGAGCATTTTGAAATATTCCATTTTGTGAGCAAATTTTATTCCAGTCTCAGTTTGACATCATTTAAAAAAAACGATTGTGACAGTACACCAATAGTAACTACAAAAACTATTTATTCTTTAATTATTGTATGTCATGAGATATTCCATTGACATTGTCTAAGCATTAATATTTGTATTACTATGTTTAAGTTTAACAATTTAAACGGATACCTAGCCCGAATGTCTTAAACTCACGATTTTACAGGCATTTGTCAGTTGTGTTTGTACGATCTCACTGTAACAGATATAGAAAATGTATTATTTCAAAAATTTTAATCCGTGTTAGTTCTAAATTTGTCAATATAAATTATGTTTTTTTTTTAATCTTTATTCTATAAATAAGTAACGCAATTCAATGGCCATGGCTGACTTTATAAATCACTGATTTGAATTATTAGGAATTAAAATTTGTTTCCAGTTAATGGAATATTTCAGATACTTGTGTTCATCATACGAAAACTTACAGCCTTAACATCAATACACGGAGAAAACAATAATGCAATAGTAAATTATTCACATTGGTCTTATAAAGAAAAATTAGAATGGACACTCATCAGTCAAACACCACTAAATAACTCCACGTTAATTGTTTCGTCACTAAGTCGGTACTGTAATACTAAATGTCGTTCGGCATCTGCTCGAAATGTCTATAATATTGAACATTATAAGAAGTAATCCGCCTGTGGTTTCTTGGAAGGCACACCCCGGGACTCCTGCGGCGCCGCTTCGAATATTGTGAACTCGCGCTGGAGATTCTCGTTAAGTTCTAGAATGGCCGCCACATTGCCGCATCTAGTAAAACCAATAATAGCGATAAAATAGCTTCAATGTTATACAACAACCACATAGAATGCCTGCGAGGAGTAATGGTAAGTACTTATGTGTTCCACCACCAATAGTGTAATGGTTAAGGTATGGACTACCGAATATGAGGTCCTGTGTTCGAATCCGCTATTCGATTATTGTCGGGAACCATATCCTAGCACAAGCTTTTAGGAAATCTTAGTAAATTATTTTAATAGTCTACTAATATTTTAGTACATAAAAAAACAATTTAAAAGAATCTGGCGAGGGGCATGAAAGAGGCTCAAGTCTCTTTCTATCCCTACTTCTTTCTTACATAAGGGTACACAATTCTCAAAGTGCATCTAGAAGTAAGAAACAAATATATTTTATTAATAAAGAAGAAGACAAGTGATTCCCCTGATGTTAAGTGACTGCTGCCTATAGGCATCTGTAACAAGCAAATGAGTTACAGATGCGTTGCCTACCTTTATTTTGTGTAGATAATGAGATAGGTACGAAAACAAAGGAAGGAAAGGGTCGCCCGCACTAGTCAGACGAACCGCAGATGCATAGAATACTACGACTTCACACTTGTATTCTGTGAGGTCATGGTAGTTCACCGAGCTGGCACATTCGTGCAACAGCTCTTGCTGCTGTGGGCACTACCACTGGCTCTATCACATATCCTTAAGTATAGTTAAAATGTCTTTAAGTTAAGAATGACCCGTGCCAACACTGCCTCTCGCCTTTGCAACATTAATTTACCTAGTCACTCTTTGTTCATTCAATCTTTAACATATCTAACAACAATTATTCAACTCTAACTTTAACAAAATTAAACAATCTTTAACACCCCTGAAGCAAACTTTTCTCAATTTAAGTTTTATTTGCCACAGGTTTTCCTTACAATGTTATTTCTAATCATAGAAAATAATGCCTCTCTACAACTTAATGAATACATCACGAGCATATTAAGATATCACATAAAGAATATATCAATTGAGATGCCTCAATCTTTCTCTGGTTACTGACCTGTAGCAATAGTTGGGTGCAGACCATACGGTGAGGACGGTCTCATTGAAGTGCCACTTGTAGCCCTCCATGACGAGCTGGTGAGCGCGGCAGATCATATCAATATCGTTGGACACGTTGAACTGAGCAACCACATCAGATCCGAAGAGATACCCGGCACCGCGCGGCGACACTCCCCAGCCTTGTGTGTCTACAATTTTGACAGAGTATAAAACAGCATATTGATAAAGATAGAAGAGATATAGATAGAGGGAAGAGGGGTAGAAATAATTTGAGTAAGATCCGGATACAGTTGCAATTTTTTTATAGGTAATAATAATAAAAAATATATACATATATTAATTCGTAATATCAATATTTTCAAACTTTAATGTCATGCAAACAAAATATAATCATTAAAAGAAAACTCGGGTCTTCTCTTAGACATTCTTCAAAACATGAAAGAGGATGTGGTGGATTTATTTCATACCACTTATCAATTTGTTTGTAAATAAATATAATTGTTGTAAAGAATAAGTGTAACATAAGTAGTTCATTCATATAATGTTACCATTACCGTTGATGTGAAATTCATTCTGGTCGCTCGCTTACCCTGCCTTATATTGATGTCCCGGAAAACATTTACACAGGCCTTCTAAAAGATCCTTAGACTGATCACAACTTGAAGAGTTATGCTTAAGTTGCCACAAAAACCCCTTCCAAGTGATGACAATTAATGACTCCAAATTCTGTGAATGCTACATTGTAACGAATTTTACAATATTTTTATTATTTTTTTTCTAAATTTATATATTATTTTCATCATACCTTCAGGATCGCTCCACAACAAATCACACATTGGTCCATCGTGAGGTACTTCTTGTTTACGATCGATTGTGCGTATCTGATCGAGAGTCTGTATTGACGGGCTAAGGCCGCCGTGCACGCAGAATATACGTCCGTCAATTATAGCAGAAAGGGATAGATAGTCGAAGATTTCTGTACAGTACCTTTAAAATGCATTACACATGTGATAATATGTTAAGTAGAATTTTTACATATCAAGATATACTCATGGCTCATTTTGAATAGCCAAATCAAAGTTTATGCTGTGAAGAAAATTAGAAAAAACAAGTTTATCTAAATTTAACCTTTAAGAAGAAATATTTAAAATAAAACAGACCCATGACTATTTTGCATAATCCTGTTGTTGTATTTGAGGAAAAATCATAAAAATTGTTGAATATAACCACAGAAACGAATACTTAGATTAATTAATGGCAACAATAGAATAACTTTCCCCAATTATCAATTAATCCCAAAGTATTGGGCAACTTAAATCTCATAATTTTTTGAATTTTAAGCTCAAATAGTCATATGGTAAGATTTCCCTTGGACTTGGACCCTGCTAGTTAATATTAATAGTGGGAATTACATTACCACAGCTCACGAGTGTGTATCAAACCTGTTAATAAATTTATGACTTTAAATATACAAACACAAATTACATTAAATTAATATTACCTCCACACAGTAATTGAACCATATTTCCTTAAACATTCATCATAGAACCCATACACCTGTGTTATCTGACGGGATTCATGGTTGCCACGGATTAGTGTGATACGATCAGGATAGCGTACCTGCAATATAATTTGTTATACCTATACTATTTTCCAATATAATACACAATTTGTACACATCTATGTGTACCTCTCTCAATTTGTGTCACAACATTCTCTTTTCATTATAGTACCATATAACATTATTTTTATTTAATTAATTCATTACTGTATCTGTATTTGCCAAATATTAATGTTTTATTTAACAAGAGTATAGATAGCAACAGCTTGTTGCCATGTTCAGGTTTTGTTTATGGTAGTAGAACACAACTTATGCATATGAAGTGTGAGGCAGAGGTTGTAATATAGTCAAACCTGGATAAGTATGAACTGAGTATGCAAGAAAAATTTTTAAGTGTGAATAATTGCCTAGTCCCATAATTTTTAGCCTCTTAAACCTCTATAAGAGAGAGTTGTAGACCCTCCAATATTCATGGACTTTTGTAATTTCATACATAACCATGGGTTGCCACTGCGTGTCATGCAACATCTAATGCCGTGTGATATGTGTCTCATAAACAACAACAATAGTGCCCACAAACATAACATTTAAGTTATGGTACAAGTCGCAATAAAATTGTAATTATACTTTTTTGTGATATGATGTTAAATTCGATTCAATGTCATTGTGCGATGTGAAATTGAGTCACATTGAAATGACATTGGGAATGTAGATCAACACATTGAGAGAAACCTTGTATTACAACATGATTTTCCATCAGTGGAAACCCACACTAATACCTACTACTGTTTGCCTATGTGTACAATACACAAATATATTTTGTATCATAAATAATGAGAATCTTTACCTTCAATGCAAGTAGCAATAAGAATGTTTCAACTGAATAAAAGCCTCTGTCAACAAAATCACCCATAAACAGATAATTAGTCTCGGGAACATCACCACCTACTTTAAATAGCTCTTTGAGGTCATAAAATTGTCCATGAATGTCACCACAAACCTGTAAATGAAATAACGACTTCTAAATATCAACTTCAAAATATTATTCATAAGGGATTACAACTTACAGACAATAAATGTATCATATCAAAGTTATACTTTGGATGTATGTAAAAGTGGCAGTTATGGTTGTGGGTAACAAAAACTTGTTTTTTTTTATTATATAAAAGATTGATAATGTTATCACATTGGTGTTGCTAATATTTACCGTAACTGGTGAATCTACTCGTTGCACGTTACTTTCTTCAACAAGAATCTCGCGGGCTTTCGCACAAAGTGCCTTAACCTCAGCCTCCATTATTATTTCGCATCTTTTCAACTGTTCTATTTGGCGGTCTAGATCACTTGTGTCAGACATTTTATTTATATTAAATTAACTGCAGCTGCAATTCAAAATAAAACGTTTATCTTAGAGGGTATAAGGGTGGTTATAAAGCTTCGTGGTAGTTGTAGCAATACCGTCAATTCGTCTTGGGGAAAACTTGACGTGTAATGTTTTATTTAAAAATTAATTGTTATTTTGTATTACTATACTCACTAAGACTTTAATCTCTCTCAGGTTTTAGTAAAACTCGTCAATTATAGCATTAGTGTTAAAATTCACAAATTAGTTCACAAACAATCACAACTTGGCTGCACCATAGAGTAAAAATTCAAATATCCAAAATTTCAAATGTAATATTTATGGCGTTGCTTGTGATATTCATAATTTAAATTCAATCCAAACCAAAATACATTATAAATGCTATTTTATCATAGTTTTTCCTCTTCACAATTAGTACTTAACTAATTACAATAAAAAAAAAAACTATTTGGTTAATCTTGCAGCAATGAGAACTAATATCGAAAAAATATTTATAATTATATGCATGATTTATAAAAAAAATGGTTTGTTGTTTAGTAAGATTAAATTCAACAGTTTTTAGAACTTAGATCTCCAGAGATGGGAATCAGTCTCTTCAAATGAAGGTTTGGCCGATAACAACAACAACTATGCAATGCAGGTTTTGAATATCAGTTAACTAGTTTATATAAATACTACGCAAAATAAATTAGGACGTTGCTGAAATTCAAAGGAAATGTGTTAAAAAGCTAAGAAGTTAATACATAATAACAACAAAATTCTGGTAACAGTTAACTCAGAATTCCGTTTTTTTTGTTGTATAAAATTATTAAAATGGCTACAAATAAGTAATTTTGTCATTGGTCATCGTCACATTCTCTTTGATCTGCAGTGGTAATGGTAAGCACGTAAGCACACTACGACGAACCATAACATGGTTTTTTTTCTGTCAAAATGACAGAAAAAGTAAAAGAAAAATATTTTGGAGATGATAAAATTTATGTTATTCAATAATGATTTTATAGATATTTCTTACGATTGTATAAAGGTAGTAAATAACAATATTTCAAAATTATATGTAAAACCTTTGTTATAATGTAATTTTTATCTAATTTATTAAGTATCCCTACGACGTAGTATTTGCGTAAACATGTCTGACGCTTTGTTATGCGCGCGCATGAGTTTTGAATGAAATTTGACATTAAATCTGACAACTACTGAATATAGATAGCTTTATTACGAGATACGTTTTTTTGTGGCTGTGTAAATACATCTGTTTTTATTACGTTTATAGTAATAATAAGTAGAGTGTGTACAAAAACTGATATCGCGTGTTGTAAAGTTATTGATATAGTGTTTGTTAAGTGCCTGGCGTATCTTGAAGAGAATTATGGGCAATATTCACACTGTTGGGCCAAATGAGGCACTTATAGTCTCAGGTAATTTATAAACAGTGCTTTCCTTATTATAATATACGGGATATATAAAATACTTTTGCAGTGTTTGACAATCGAGATTTTATATTCCTTTTTTTCCTGACTATAAATATTTTCCTTTTTTTTGTTTGCTCTTACATGTTATGTTTTATATGTTTATCATATCTAATTAGAATTATTCTAAGTTTTGTACGTAACGTTGTACATTTTTGTTTATTGAATTATAAATGTAAGACGGCCCGGTTATGCTTCAACATCGAGATAAGTCGTACGTCGTACCTACACACGACCAGCGCCCATTCTATAAAGTGCTATATTATGATTTTTTCAATGTCATTGTAGTTGTCAGTTATATCGTCGAAGGTCACAAAGTGTACTAATATATATTATTTTGTCGAACGAAAATTCGTTAAAAAATAAAGAGTATAGTGGTTATATATTACATTATTCTTAATTTCACTCTAGCTACTTTATTCTTGTATTTTTCATAGCATCGGTATATCGTATGATTTTGAATTTTTGATTTATTCAAACGATTGGTTTCCGTTACTGGCTTAAGATATCTGAAAATATATTGTGAGCTACAAGGGTTCGTACGAGTTTGGGGACTATTGCATTACTCCTAATCTAAACACCGGATATCAAATAGGGACAGACCAAGAAGAGGAAAATATATTTAAGTCTCGTGCGCCGCGTAGTCCTGCAATCAAATCGTTCCTAGTAGCCCCCCGGAATGTACCTGCAGATCGGGCATAAGGAACAACTTGGCTCTGCCAATTCTACAATTCCATTCTCTCCAAACTCATTCAATTCCATGGCACCGAAATGGATGAAGATGCATTTTGTTGATACAAGTATCAATCAAGTTTACTGTGTGCTCCTTGTTTGGTTTTTATATGCATAAAAACTTTAAATTAGTCCATTGCCGCTGTGTGACTATATCTTTACGTATTACTACCAGATTTTAGGATTATGAAATTTTATGGCAGTCCACGTCTATTCTTTTCATCTGCTGACATGAGATGGCGCGAACCGCTGGCCAAGTTATTCGACCATTTTAACCACCTTCGAGCAGTTGGGCTGTAATCTTTGGTCACTCGTTCATGGCGGCAAAAGGAACCTGTATTGCGTTCCGAGACGCAAATCAACGAAATTTCATTAATAATAATAATAATAATAAATTCATTTATTGCAAAACTGTGTACACTGGTATACTGGCATGAAATACATGATTGTGCTATAGGTATCAACAGTTACCCCATCGGGCGTGCAAAATGACGGAGATATAAAATTAATGCAACAATCTTAAATTTTAAAAATATTAAACTCCATTGCCAAAAGTCTTCAATTTATGCGTCACATTATACCCCTTATCGACGCAGGATGTAAAGGCGCGATTAATTAAATACATTTTTGTCAACATTATGGGAAATGGAAAGTGTTCATAAGGACATCGCTTGGCAGAATGGACTGAGGAAAATTAAATTATCTGTATGATATATCACAAGTTCGTATTCAGCTTATAATATGAACCGCAGTCAAATTCTGGTACCGGTTTTTACAACTACTACGAGGCAAACCGGCTACTTACTTCATCTTTTTGTGCACGTGTATGTAATGCTTAAATTCCTTTTTGATTGGAACATCCTCCACTGATACTGCTAATTGGCTCAGCCGTTTTATAAACGACCATTATTAACCTGCGGCCTCGCCGACGTTCTTGTTTTATTACCAGATAATGTTTCGACTTATTCATCCAGTAACGAACATGGTATTCATAGCTGTAATGCGGTTTTGTTGAAACTCAAGGGATGATAAGTTATTGACATACATTCATTTAATTTAAAATAAACTTGGGATAGGCAGAGGTTGGCTGGCTTCCGCGTTTTGCTGGACAAATAGCTTTGCCTCTCTAGGACGCCATAGCGCCATCGCCAGCAATCTAAATCTGGCTACCTCTGGCGTCTGAAGGTCGCCACGTAGAGTAACTATGTTGGCTCGTTCAGTCAGTTCATTTGCGTTGATATTAAGAAAACTCTGGCGAACGGTTGACGACTGAGTCAGTGAGCTAGGCAAGCTGCAAGTTGCATTGTACTTAGTATTAATAAGTAACAAATAACTATAAGGCTCCACATTTAATTCTAGTCGGGCACGATGAGTTAATTGTGTAGTTAACTATGTCATCGAGTAATCGTGGTTTAAGTCTCTAGTCAATCCGTATAATGGTTCTGCCCATTAAAGCGTTGGTCAAACAATAAGTGCGCTACTAACTTATTATTAATTGTATACTAACAACCTATCCAATACAAACCAACCAATTATACAGTCAGATTAGTTGAAAAGAAAGCAATCCAATATGTGAGGGAAGGGGAACAGCTCCTGACATGCTCGCCCGCCATTTTGATTTTGTCCGTTTGTCTATTTCATCCCTCATGTTCGAAATCTGCAAGAAAATATACTCAAACTGGTTGGTAACACCGGATGACGTGTTTTTATCTATATCTATACAGATAAATAAAATTGAAGTGTCTGTATGTAATATCAAAATACAATTTCCAGACTCAGTGAACATGATGTATATACGGTGCTTATAACGAAAATGCAATTTTTAAAATTTTTGTCTGTCTGTCTGTCCGGTTATTCCGGGTAATCTCCGAAACGACAACCGAATTGGATGGGAATTTTACTGAAAGATAGGTAATATTATAGGGATTCAAATAGGCTTTTAATTAATACTTTAAT
>JWHW01052468.1:38429-55907 GCA_000931545.1 Papilio glaucus | reverse complement strand
GTTAATTGCATTGAACACGTGCGTTAATTTTTTACCACTTTTTTAACTTTTAAATTGCATATCAACAACACCGGGTGAAATGTAGCTCTATACAGATAAACAATTAAATTGTTTGTTAATATCGAAATATAACTTTGATATTGATATTTTACGATTTATTTTGTACGGTTGAAACTAATAATATAAAAAATACGATTATAAACTTTTATTCTGCGAAGTGATTAAAAGTTTTATTTGATTCCGCGCGGACGAAGTCGCGGGCAACAGCTAGTAGTAAATAAATGAAAACCTATACTCCGTGATATTGATTTATGCATATGAGATTGAAGTATTCATCTACTCATCCATAAAACATTTTTGTTTATGTATGCGCAACCCAAAAAGTCTGTGTTCAAGAGTGGGAAGTATTGCTGTGTCTGCAAAGCTATATCGCTTCTGCACACCGAATCAATAGTGCTGGTAACGCCAGAATGACGATACATTTGTGTACTAACACTGACGTAGCATTTACTCACTAATGAGTACGTATAGCTTTTGTCTATTCACGCGATAAGAGATGTGCCTATGATGATGGATTACCTAGTCTTATTATCAAATTTCAAACCGTTCAAAATCGTGGAACCGACACTCTTATCTGAATGACTCTTACTGGCACCAAAGGGTAGCGAACTTTCGATCTCTCCGCAGAACTCAGTGGACTCAAACGGATCCATCTTAATCGCCTACAAGAAAAGCAGATTGAAGATGGAAAATTACATTATAATACTGCAATATTGAACAAACAAGAAGAACTCACTGTATCGTATTATAAACAATTAAATATGCTGTAATATTACATTGTTCCATTATAATAAATGTTTAGATGGTTGCTGTTATATTTGAAATGAAGGCTACAAGTTCGAAAAAACAGTCCCTTCAAACAACTCAATACAATCGAGAAAAAAATTCTGAAATGAAAATAAATGCTATGTTTGTTTCATTAGTTGAATTGCAAAAGTTGAATCAATATTGCCTACAAGCGTAATATACGACGGAACTAAATGTACCGATGTTATCAAAAAGGGAAACTCCCTATGCAGTTATGATAAATGACTTCAATAATGATAAACTCGCTATTAACTAGTTCTATATTAAAAATAGGTGGCAAGTTATACTAAGTGAATAATCCATTGATTTATACGCCGGTAGAAATCATATTCTTTGTTATAATTGATATATTACGCATTTTGCAAATGTGAGTTGGTTCTATATCGCAGTTCCATCATCAACCACTGAGAAATGAGTAGGTTTACTAAAAGTGATTAGTACTTAGATTGTTTTACCTGCAGTATGAAGAAAAACGCATTATTTTTAAATAACCTCTCTTGTCAATATCAAGATACTCACAAACATTGGCTATTGACGATTGAAAACAAGTTTATAGAATAGCAACAAAAATGTATCGTCATGTATGTATCGTCGTGCAAATGTCGGAAGTCGGCAATTATTACGATATTTTCAACACTTAGGTAGCTGCAGGTGCAGTTTATTTAAATACTATTTCTGTACGTGTATCAAAAGATGTAAGATAGTTTAAAAAACTCCGTCTTGACGTAATTTTAACATAAGCTTCCCATGAGTCGAACAAGGTGAACCGCCAAGTGTGTCGGTAGACAATTTCCGTAAGAACCCTGGAAGAGCACATTAAAATAAAAATGACGTAAGCGGGTCAAAAGATTCCTTTATTAGTCTCTAGAAACACAGTGATAAATTGTTGATAGCCAAGTTTTTTAATGGTAATTGGGGCTGATACTTTTTCCTAACGATCAAAGCAATTACAACCTAACGGGTTCATAATTGTCTATCGTTCATAATAATTTCCCAGCCTTGATTAAATGTTAGGTGACTATGGTAGCATCTTTAATTGCTTCTGTATCATCATCATATTTAGTTCGTTTTCTTTTGTTTCATTAATTTCGGCACTATGTCGAAGGCATATGCATGTCTTATAGGTTGGTATGTTTTCGAATACAGTTCAACGCTAATACACAAACAGTACACATAATACAGTTCAATTAATTTCTGAAAGAAATCTTTACCGGCTTCCTCTAGAAGTATGAACAAGTCATGGCGTTGCAGCTTAGCACTGCTTTCAGAATTATGAAACAAATGTAAATTTGTATCATCACATGCATGATTTTTCACACACAAAATGTTTTATACTTTCACATTTCTTTTTGACATTTTTCATCGATTCTTTTCGAGCTATTTAAATCAAGCCCCATGTATTCTTTATCATGTCTGCACCTTTCTCCCCTATCATGATTGCGGGTGCGTTAGTGTGCGCAGAGATTGTTTTTGGTATTACACTACTGTCTATTACACGAAGATTCTTAACCCCATACACCCTCAGTTCGGGGTCCACAACTGCATTAACATCTGACGCCGGTCCCATCCTGCATGTAGATATCTGATGATGCAGTGTCGACGTCACTGTCCGTATCGCGCATTCCCAGTAATTGTCGCTATCGAATGTATATTGTTTGCAATTAGGAAACTTTTTCTTATGTAGTTTCGCACCGTATTTCTGAAACGGAGGAGTATCCACTAATTTGTTTATGTGCCTTATGGATGCTATTAGTGTAGCGACGTCTTTTGGGTGCTGCAAGTAATTACCATGCAATGCAGGTTGCTCGAAAGGATTTTTAGATTTTAGCTTTATGTAGCCTTTCGATTTTGGATGTAGTAACATCATTATGATGGTAAAACTTTCAATTTCTTCCAATGGTTTGTATACGTCATTGTATAACCAGTCTGCTATTCGTAGGCCTTTCGCTACCAGCTGTCCCTGATCAGTCGCCATAGATGCGCAGGTTCCTATTAATTCAATGTCGGGGTAGTCACCTACTTCATCAGAGACGTTCGTTTTAATATATCCTATAGTTTCAACACCAGCTAGTGACGTCATAGGACCGTCACCGAATTGCGTCAACTGCACACCTGTTTGAACGACTCCGACATTTCTAACTGCAATGGTCAATCTCGTAGTATTCAGAGTAAACGCCAAAGCGGGGTAGGAAATGTGGTCGTAAAGAGTTTGACCAACAGGCAAATCCTGTATAACGGATATGCCTAAAGATTCTAAGTGGGTTTTTGGTCCAATGCCCGAGAGCATTAACAAATGTGGAGATTCGATAGGGCCGGCCGAAAGTATAACTTCTTTTTTCGCTCGAATCTGATATACTTGCCCATTTCTTTGAAATTCTACACCATAAGCTGTGTTAGTTATAGGGTCGATTAAAAGTTTTGTGACTCGACTGTTTGGCAGGATGTGTAGGCTCTTTCGGTTTTTATGTTTATGTAGGAAAGCCTTCGCGCTGCTCATCCTTACGCCTCGGTTTATCGTCGCCTGAATGTAATTAAATCCGAATCCGTCAGGGCTATTGTAATCGACTATCCGATGTCCTAACAATTTTACTGCTTCTAAGAATGCTTTTGATAGTTTTGATCTGAAAGAAATAATTTAAGTTATTTTCATATGTAGTGTTTATGCATATAATATTAAAAAAAGTCACCTAAATGGCACATCTTCGACCGTAAGTTCGCCGTCTCGGCCGTGCCACGGGGATTTAGACTGGCCTTTGAGAGTTGCACTTTCCGACTTCATATAGTAAGGCAATATTTCTTTATAAGACCTGAAATATTATTCATATCATTTTATTATGTAAAAAATATATAAATAAATAATTATATTAATCGGCTTAACTCACGATCCCATACTTCAGTAGGCACTGACAAATTTCAGGACCTGCCGGAGGATTTGAGTGCGCGGCGTATTGAGACCGCAAAGCCGCGCACTTATTTAGAAGAAGGAACTCCGACAGGTCCGAAATTTGTTGGTTTCCACACCGAAGTATGTACACGTGCGTTCAGCGTAACGTTTAATTTATTTAATTAATCATTGAGTTAATAATGTGTCGCGGCAGTTTTAATAATATTAATTGCGTGCAGTAGAGAATTTGCTTTTCGTCTGATGATTGAGGTGCCATAGGCCTCGACCTTTCTTAACCCGTTTCTTTTAGTCGTTGGCCACCTTGTATACCATAAAAATATTTATGTTTATCAATTAAATCCGAGTGCACTAGCGAAAATAAGTTAGCTTTTCAACAAAAGTGATTTTCTTCGGCGATTAAAATCAGACAGAACACGCACTGAATATTAAAAATAATTTAATTTGTGTAATAAATGTTTCTATGCCATTACTAATGTGATACTTTGTGTTTTTCAGGTACATACAACCGTTTAGTGTTTGTCGTAAGTTATGACGTTTTCGGTTATGACTGTTTCGCTTGTGTGCACAATTAGCATGAGTAGGAATGTTAATCCCTATTTAAGTAAAGGAAAGATAAGGAATTCTGTATCATGTACGAGTCGAAGAGAGGGGTGAGGGATATAGCACACGACTTTTTTTAATGACTTTTTTGAATGAGTCAACGGTCGTGGACAAAATGCCTTTATGCGGAAAAATGAGATTTAATTTAGCAGAGACGCAAAACGGTAGGCCTAAAAATTGTGTACAAGATATTTGCGATTTATAATCCAATCGCATATCGTGCATATAATAGAAATGAGTGAAATCTCCTTTGGTGGTTTGGGCAAAAAGACAAAAAGTAAAGTACGACAAGGAACGTGGATGATATCTACATTTGTGTAGTTTATCAACTATTGCAAATCAATTTCCAAAAATAAAAGTAATATTTGTGTACATGTAATCAATTGATATTCATATTTATTATTGGGTGCAAATATATATCGGTATAAATGACTATTACTTGATTATTACATACTTCCTTATTTTACGAAAGTAAAATATTATTGTATTTAAAATTTATAGCTTAACCCAAAGAGCCTCGTAGAGTATTATCTAGAAAAGCAAGTAATTTTTGGATGGTAACCCACCAGCCATAGTTTCCTGCAGCAGCTATTCTGTTCCAATCCTCCGGTAGCCCCCGTGAATAAATCATATAGTTCACTACACTCGTGCCGCCAACTGCTTTGCCTCTGGGCCAGAAACACCGCTCATTTTCCATACCTGTAAAATTAATTTGTACGTTTTAGGGTATTTGTTTTTTTTGAAGTCGGTTTTGTTTTTGTTTAAAATTTTGTTTATTTCTCGATTTTTAGTGAATTTAAAGTTTGTCAACTGATTTTGTTTGTCAGGATATAGGTAGACTTACTAACCGCGCTGCTCATATCATACACCGTCGTTTCGATGAGACAAACGAAGGGAGGACGGATTCGACTTCCAGGGCCATTTCAAAACAGACTAGTGAAGAACGCAAAATTAGGCTTTCTAAAATGGGGGCTTACATGAAAATAGTTCCGAACATAGAAAATTTCCAAAAAAAGTTAAGTCTCGGCTTGTTAAAATATCGTTTTAACACAATTTCAATTAAATACGCTTTATTAAGAATAACTCAAAAACAACTGATCAGATCTTGATTAAATTTATATGGGAATACATGATAACAATCAACTCTCAATTAAAGAAAGATAACAAACAAAAGTACATAGTACTAAACACATCGCTAAGCCCGGGGGCCGGGCACGGCTTTTGAAATCATTTGCGCGGAGTTTTACTTACTTTGTAGTTTAATCTCTTGATATCTTCTAAACTTTTGGTCAGAAAGATATAGTTCATAGGGCAATTATAATCTACATTAAATTCCCTTGATATTTTTACACATTTAAATGAATAAAGATTCATACCGAACACCAATAATAGCGTAGTAAGTGGTGTATGCGTTTTAATTAATGTTTGAAAAAAATGGTTATTGTGAGGCAACCATAAAAGATAGATATATGTCGTCGCGGACTTTTATTTAGCTTATGTAAAGAGGTACAATTATTTAATACATCATTTTAATGCAAGTCCTATAGTTTTGCCTCTACGTAAGCCAAGAAAGTAAAACTCAGCTTTGTCATAATATGCATTATTAAGAATAACTCAAAAACTACCGATCGGATCTAGACTAAAAAATTGGGACCAATTGATAAGCATTAGCTCTCGAACAAAAAAAGAATCATCTAAATCGGTTCACCAGGAGCGGAGTTCTGAGGTAACAAACGTAAAAAAAACCATACAGACGAATTGATATTTTCCTCCTTTTTGAAGTCGGTTATTTTATTATCTTTTTAATATTTTCATTATATTTACAGCACATAGTCGAAGACGTAAACAAAAACGTAAATTAAAACGAAAGACTACAGTTACATAAATGATAATAAAATATTTAAATGGGTAATGTTTTTGTTACTTTTAATTTTCCTGTTTAATTACTTGATTGCCTTTATTCTTTCGATGTGTGACTGTATTTAAAAAAAAATATGCTTTGTGCCTTGGGAATGTTGATATGATTGAGGGAAGGGCTATGTATAAAATGTACGATGAAAACGTAAATCAAATTGAAAAAGACCAAGTCTATGATGGTGTTCGCATTTTGATTCGATAATGTATGTGATAAAATAGCACAACTTACCCATACAAACTCCTGGCTGGCGTTCCATTATGTACGGCCAAACATAATTCGTCTGCTGGAACAGTGGCGCGAGTATTGGTACTCCTGTCAAGATTGACTCTCCCACGCCAGCCTCCAAGACCAGTACCGTTGCCTTACCGCGTTCGCTAAGGCGGGAAGCGAGGACGCTGCCTGCCGACCCCGCTCCGACCACTATGAAGTCGTACTCCACCAAAGGGCCTTTAAATTCTGCAAATATAGTTTAATCAAGTTGAATATTAGAAGTACGAACTACCCTGGCCCATGGTTTCCACCACATGCCTGTTTCAAACAAGCTCGAGATGCGGAGCACAATTTTTACAGTCGTACGTTTTAAAAAATATCAATTTAACAACAGAATTGATAATCTATATTTACTTATAATAAAGCTGAACAATTAGTTTTTTTGAACGCGCTATTCTCAGGAACTATTAATCGGATTTGGAAAATTGTATTTACATTAGCCAGTCCAATCATCACGGGAGGTTATAGACTAATTAACATAATACTTCGACCTTTAAGAGCCGAGCAGAAAGAACAATAACGGTGAGCGATTTGTATCACGGGCACTTAAAACCGCGGAGCACAGCTAGTATTTCTAAATGTGTGGCAACAAAAATTACCGAAAAGTAAGGAGGCATCCTCAAACATGTTTGCGGTAACAAACGGAATTTACATTTTGGTTTATATTAGGCGTCTTCTTAAAGCTTTTATTGGCTTTTGATTTATTTTTGCACCCATTTATCCAACTATCGATGTAACGGAATCTTACTACTTAATGTGGCAAACATTAAGATTACAATCTTATCATACTTCAAGATTAAATTTATTAGAAAAAAATAATAATTGAAAGGTTTTACACTGATATGGAAATAAAATGTAACTAATTGTTTGCCCGGAATCATTTTACAAAAATTCGAGGGTGGAAAATAAGAAATGACTGTGCGAAGCCGCGGGCAACAGCTTATATTTATATAAAATACAGGAGGAATTCGAGGACCTTTTGGAGTCAATTCTATCCCTGTCCCAAGTCCTATAACTTGAACTTTGTTTCGGTACTGTATTAAAAAAATGAACTCGTCCCCACGGGATTTGACCTTTAGGACTATTTTCCCTAAAAGTTCTTCTAAACGTGAACTACTTTAAATTTCCTCACGGAAGAATTCTGACGATTTTGGCGGGTAAAATTTAATGTTTGATTTTTCGGGAACTTGGTCCGGGAGGGCGGGGTAACCAGCTCGTGACTATGACTGCTTTAAAGTAAACTAAACTAAACAAGATGAAAATTAGTTAAATATGTTCGAACTATTATTACACTTCACTTCTAATTCTTCTAGTTACAAATCCGATAAGGTTAAAAGACTTGAGGGCTTACAACTGATGAAAGCGTGTTAGTAATATGATATACAACTTGCCTTTTGGAAGGTCGTAATGATCCCGAAGTATTGAAAAAATATCCGGTTCATTGGCATACATCTGCAGCATTGGCGTTTTTAACATTGCCTCTAAGATTTGACTCCTAGGTATTCCCCGCTGGTCTCTACTACTCCTCGTTGTCCGGTTTGGGCAAAATTCTTGACATGATTGGGAACGAGCAAATAGATTTTCTTCTTTCAACCGAATTGTTGCTTCATTTTCATATTTACTATAATTGTCTTTAGTAAGTACACTATTTGTCAATATCAAAGTTAATATCATTTTGTTTAGTAACATTTTGAATCAATTAAATTTTAAAACATTCTTTATATACTTTATACATTCGAAAACCTTTTTAAACAAAATAACACAAAATTTCTTCCTATGTTGTTTTTAATAATTTATTAAAATTATTTTTAATATTTTTTTGATTTGATGATAATTTTTATAAATGATTGTGTACTAGTTACTATTATTGAAACTAACTATAAAATAAAATCACTACGTAACTATTTAATAATAAATTAATTTATCAGAGAGAAGAACTACCTTGCCTCGAGTCGTATTTGACTGTGTGCACTGTGCACATCGTAAAGGATTCCTGACAATGTATTTTATTTTACCATGCTAAAGTTATTCGTCGACCGGTTTAACTTTTTTTTCTCATCGAATCAAAAACGTTGAACTTAATTAATTAACGTTAAGGTTAACTTAGTTTAAAGTTAATATTTTTTAAGCTGTAACTTATAATGAAATATACTTTTAGTGATAGAACGTGTAATATTAAGAAAATTCCTAGGACCAATGCAGAGAGAGGATGGAATATGGCGAATCAGAAAAACCGTAGAAATTGAGGACTGGTGGCCAAGCCGAACATCATTGGAGTCATCAATTTTTTTTATCCAAATTAGTAAAATGTTTCGAATCGGGGTCTGTAAGACCTGCTGTTTATTATATACTCCGATTATTATTTTGTATTGGTTCTTATGGTCTTTGAAAAGTTATAAGGGTAAATAATCGGTGATAAAGCAGTGCATCAATATTTGAACCAACAGCAGAAATTATAATTTTAGTCCCCGTAGACGGATTTACCCGTTAACATCCTTCCCGTCCAATCCTCTTTCCGTTTCCATTCTATCCTTATGAGGAAAGGGTGGGAAGGGGAAGAGGACTGAAATTAGGCCTCCGGCACCTCATCACTCATCAGACGAAAAGCAGAGTACTTCTACTTCACGCCTGTTTTCTGTGAGGTCGTGGTATTTCACAGGTCGAGCTGGCCCATTGGTGCAACAGATGTTGTTGCGGGCTCTACCACTCTTAAGGTCACAATCAAACTTATTGTTATTTCATTTTTATTCTCTCATATTATTATGGAATGCCGTTCAATTAGTAATAAGCACGGTATAAATTTGCTGAGTAAGTACGCTTCAAGCACAATTTTGTATTTCTCTAACGAGTCCAATTAAGAATTTTATCTTTATTGCGCTTAAGGACGTTGCCTGCAGGACATTAAAATAACATTAGGTTAGTGACCTGTGCACAGACGTAGGTTTTGCGCAGCTTTTGTTTCTTTTAGTTTTTTTTTTATACCAACAATATTCTTAATACGAGTAATTAACATTCAACCTGATAATGTTTTAATTTTAATTTTTTTCGAAGCAGGTTTTATATATTTTGTCGTAGCTGGTGCATGTTGTTATATTTTATCTTCTTTCTTCTTCTTTTTATGAACAGATACAAACGTACTGAGCCAAGAAGGATTGGCTAATAATAAAATTAAATGTGTTTTATAAATCTTCGTTGAACCTAAATTTTTTAATACCTATTTTTCTAACGTCGCTTTGCTATTTTATACTCCTAAGAGTATATTATTAACCTCGGCAATTAATAGCATTAATTTGTATCAACGTACTATAACTATCTATAATTGCTGTATGTAAAAGGAAAGAAGTGTGATGATGCAGTAGGATTATAGAATCCTCTGTTTTTGTTCTATGAATATTTTATAACAATATTATTTTAAAAGAATTTAAACTATTTCTGTAACCCCTTCTAAATTATAATAGCAATAATTAAGGTTTGTTAAATTGCTGAAATATTCAGAGAATTCATTCAAATCTGTGACGGCTTTATTTGAATGTGACGGATGATATTTGCAAATTAAACTCATCATTTCTAACGCTTATATATTTAAACCAAGACCTACGTGGTACTGAAAGAACCACTGTGCTGTTTTAGGTCTTATCGCAACATTTAAAAAAACCGAGGCGAAATCGAGTTGTAATGTAAATCATCGGATTTTTTTCTTTTATTCCTTCCTCTTTTTCTGTCCCTTCCTACATAAAGGCGGGTAATGCATCTGCAAGTGATTTTATTGTTGCGGATGTCTGTAGCTAGCGGTTGTCACATGACGTCAGGTTAGCCGCTTGTTACAAACTACTACTACAGAGCCGCAAATTACTATCTCTTCCCTTCTATTATCTTCTTACTTACCTTCTATCTCATTTACAAACCTGGCAACTAACCTGCTGCTCAAATGGCGTTGGAAGTATTGATATGTTCGTGTAAATGAAAGGAAATAGCGTAGTTTTTGATTTATCATATTTTTACGAACAATTTAATTGAAGCGCTTATAGATCAAAAATATATTCTTAACTACGTTGAATATACATATTCCAAGATCGTTTTATCATGTCAGCTGCTTTTTCGCCTATCATTATACCGGGGGCATTTGTGTGAGCGGATATAGGGACCGGTATTATTCCAGTGTCGACGACTCGTAATCTGTTTACACCGTGCACTCTCAGTTCGGGGTCTACTACAGCCAAAGGATCGCCCTGCGGTCCCATACGACAGGTTGCCACCTGGTGATGCAACGTTGCCGTAAGAGTACGCAACGCACACTCCCAGTATTCATCAGAGTTGAATTGTAGCGAACTACAAGTTGGATAATTTGCTCGATACAGTTTAGTTCCAAATTTTTTGAATGGATCCGTCGCTGTTAACTCTTGTACATGTCGAATTGCTGCTATGAATGTCGCTACATCACGAGGATCCGTTAAATAATTCCCGTACATGCGTGGATGACTGAAGGGATTATTATCTTTCAGTTCCAAATAACCAACAGATTTTGGTTTCAACAACATAGGGAAGGTGCTCCACGTGTTTGTGTTGTCAATGGGTCCAAATGCATTATTGAAAACATTATCTGTTATTCTCATTCCTTTTCGTACAGCTTTACTGCCACCTGGTCCTCCGTCTGACACAATAGACCCTCCTATACTTATAAGTTCAATGTCGGGAACTAACTCTGGATCATCGGAAACTGGAGTTTTAATATATCCAATTCCTTCTACCCCGCCTGGTGACGATATTGCGCTGTCTCCATTCTTAACCCACTGCATTACTGTATAAATATCAGTTGCCTTTGATTCAATGAAGCTAATATTTGTTTCATTTAAAGTAAATATAAGTCCGGGGAAACAAATGTGATCGTAAAGAGTTTTCCCTACTGGAAGATCTTGAATAACATTTATCCCGACTGAGTTTAAGTGATCTCTGGGACCTACACCAGATAGCATTAATAGTTGCGGAGATGCGATAGGTCCTGCCGACAAAATGACTTCCTTGCGAACCGTAACTCTATGCAACACGTTATTGTGCACATATTCAACACCATACGCCGTTTTGGTTTGAGGATCTATCAAAATTTTCGTTGCTCTGGTTTCAGGTAAAATGTGCAAATTTGGTCTCTTTTTGTGAGTATGTAGAAACGTTTTAGCGGCGCTGTATCGGTGTCCCGCAGACATTGTAACTTGGACCTTACCGAATCCCAATTGTTCTGGGGCGTTATAATCGACCGTCGGATGTCCGAGTATTCTTCCTGCGTCCAAAAATGCTTTTATTAATTTAGTTCTGAAATAAAAATATTTAATTATTATTTGTAGTGATATTAAAGTTAATGTGTATGTACTAATAATAAAAACGTTGTATAACTTAATTAAATTTGTGGTTACAATTTTTAAAGTAAACAGAAGCAGACCTCCAAAAATATAATGTTACCTTCAAGTGCTCAAATACATTACCACTCTTTTAAGAAAAAATCAAATGAAATTTCACTGCATAAATTCAAAACATCTACACTGTGAATCTTAAAAACTGAACACACAAATTACAAAAATGTACTCACTTTACTGGAACAAACTCAACGGGGAGTACGCCGTCTCGACCTCTGTGAGGTCTTTTTTCGAACCCGCCCAATTTGGCCCTCTCTGATTTTATATAGTAATTGAGAACGTCGTTATATGACCTGCAAACAAAAACATCAATTTGCTTATCCAATTATAAATAATACTTGCACAGAAATCTGAAACAAATTATTTAAAAATACGCTTGCAATATCTACATAGTATTCGTATATATCCACGTGATTCATTAAAACATTTAATTCTGATATCTATTTATTAAGATTTATAAGAAGGTGGCAAACGAGCAAGAGGTTTACCTGATATTAAGGTACCACTACCCCTAAGCGTTTGCAACAAGCTAATGAGTTGCAGATGCGTTGCCCACCTTTAACCGACAAAGGAGGCTATAAAAAAGAAAAAAAGATGTTTCCTGTTCCTATCCATACACCTCCCCGACAAATCCTCTTCCTTATTAGAAAAGGATGGGGTGGGGGGAAGAGGACTGGATCTGGGCATCCGGTTACCTTACTCATCAGGCGAAACGCAGAATAATTCTACTTCACTCGTGTGTTCTGTGAGGTCATGGTATTTCCGCGGTCAAGCTGGCCTATTCGAGCAACATATGTTGTTGCGAGCACCATCACCAAAAAATATTAACTTACTCTTAAGATACCGAGTTTTATATATTTATTTTAAAACCCAAACACAAGTACAGGGTTTCCTTTAAAAAAGCGCGCGAGGTCGTAATTAATGCTTAAAGTTAATTGAAATTCATCCATGCATATTGATGACCGAAGTCAACCTGGCTTACTTATGATAAAACAAGACAACACAGGATTCTGCGCAGTTCAGAAGTCTTCTGTTGTACGCGTATTGTTTCCGCATTCGTCGTATATATTTTGTTTATTTTTTTAAAACATAATAGGCGGCGGTGCATTCTGTGTAAATTGGTCGACGGACCGGTATCCGGTGCATGTACACACATTTAGCGGACTTAGACTGTGCCACGACCGAATTGCAAAAATTGTTTTATCCTCAAACGAAAGCATTTTTATAAATAATTATAAAAGCGAGTCAAAGATAGTCTCTAAGTCGATAGCAGTCACTTCGATAAGTTACGCTGTAAATAAATATAAATATGCGCTCGCGCCCGTACCCCAGAGAGGTGGGCAGAGATTATTTTCATTTGGCGCGATCCTGGCACAACTCGGTCATGTATGCGACCGAGTGCTCGTCGGTTACGGGTACTCCTTATGTCGCCCTTCTTTAGTATGTCACTAATCTGATCGATATAAGTTCTCCTTGGACGTCCCCTGTCGACGCTGCCACTCACTTTTGCAACATGAATTTGTTTCGTTACTCTCCCTTCATTCATCCTTTCAACATGCCCGAACCTCCGAAGCTTGAGTTTATAGGTTTCTTAAATTAACTATTGCTTCTATGTTACGTCAGTGAAATGACTGAGCATTATGATCTCAGTCCTTTGTCTTGGGGTGACTATTTTGTTATTTGAAATGAAACCGTAGTAGGTGTTATTATACACTATACGTATCACTTAATTATCAACCGTTCGATAATTCTGTTTTTGTGAAAAAATCGCTTTGTATAATATGACTTTATAGAATGATATTATTATCATGCATGAATTATCTTGTTTTTTTATATAAGAAGTCAAACTTAGGTTATTGGTATATTTTTATTGAAGAAGCGAGAGAGGTGTGCCAGGATCGCGCCAAATGGAGATCCATGATCTCTGCCTACCCCTCTGGGTTACGGGCGTGAGCGCATATTTATTTTTATTTTTTTTATTGAAGCTGTCAGACTAATGCAACAATTTATAAAAACAATATATATTTTGCATATAAGGGTGCGTCCAGATCAGGCGGGTGGCAAAGTGTAGAAGCCGCTTGGCTTAAACCTTTTTAAAAGTAACTAAGCTGGAGGGCTTCTTTTGGAGCCTCGGTTCGGGCCATTACTTTATTATACTACAGTAACTATATCTTTACATTATATTTATACTAAAAATAAAGATGAAGAGTTTGTTTTTTTTTGAACGCAACGTTTGAACGTTTGCATTGGCAGTCTAATTATTATGGTAAGTTATATGCTATTTAACATCACGCCACGATCTTCCGGAGCAAAGCAAAATGTAAACATAGCTAGGTAAAAAGAAGAAACTATGTAATAGTGCGGGCGAATGGTAATAGTGATGCGATGCGACGCGCCAGGTCAATAAAATGTTTTTCCCACGGACAAATCTTGCCTTATCTAGATGCCGAAAATTATTATAAACATTTAACCGCAGGAAAATGTGATCAAAGATATCATCTATTTCGAAGTACTCGGCTGGTGAAACCTAGTTGAAATATAAGTACCATCCGTAGTTGCCGGCGGCAGCTATCCGGTCCCACTCCTCGGGCCTGCCTCTGGTGTAGATCATGTAGTTGATCACGCTCGACCCTCCGACTGCGTTGCCGCGAGGCCAAAAACATCGACCGTTTTCCATACCTGGGAAATATAATTAGTACAAGGATAGATTGGATATAAGGTTTCTTATTTAGAATTATGTCTCCTTTTTGGTCCTTCATAACCTGGTTTTTATGGTAGAAGCTTGAAGTCATCCGCAACAAGCATATGAGCCGTCGATGCGTTAACAAAGGTTGGGATAGACAGGAAGAAAAGGATATTTTCATTTCCTTTCCATCCCTTCCCCGTCCAATCTTCTCCCCCTTCCTAACCTAACCTTATCACGAAAGGATGGGAAACGGAGGAGGACGGAAATTGGGCCATCGGCACTTCACTCAGACAAAACGCAGAAGTATACTTCTACTTCATGATTGTCTTCTGTGGGGTCATGGTATTTCACTGGTCGATAGTTTAACAATTATCACACTTGCAATATTCACATTCAAGTAGCAAAAATTGTAAATTAACTTTTGCATAACACAAAAAAAAATTATTGACCATGTTTTTAATTGATTCTAGGTAAAGATAAGGTCTGTAAACTGGAACAATGACCGCGAGAACTGTTTCGAATCTGTTTCAAAGGTCAGAAAACCGAACCGAAAAAACCGGTACTAAAAAACCTGTAAACCGAACTCAAATATGTTTTTGTATCAACTTACCCGTACAAACTCCAGGTTGTGGTTCCATATAATAATGCCAGACGTATGGGGTCGCTTGGAAGTAGGGCGCGAGAGCTGGCACGTCTGTGAGCAGCATTTCCGGCTTGCCAGTCTCTATGAGTAGCACCGTCACGTTCCGGTTCTCTGTCAGTCGCGATGCTAGGACGGAACCCGCGGAGCCAGCGCCGACTATCACGAAGTCATACTCCGGTAGGGCTGTTTGCAGGCCTGCAATGGAAACGTGAAAACGTGATGATTTTTCCCCTTGAAAGTACCTCGGTTATTCTCGAGTTGAAGTCCCAAACACGCTGCGTCACAAGATCAATCCATACTAAATCTTTCAGGTGCTCCCGAAAGAGGTGGTGGTGATTTAACTGTTTAGAAGTGGGCGATAGTATAAAAGAATAGCCCGACGGGACTGACGGTTGTTTCTTATCTCTCTGTTCTCGGGATCTATTTTCTTTTAACCTTAAGAAATACAGAATTTTGTCCGAGTATGCATGAAAATATTTCGAATATTGCCGAGTTTATTTCAAGACATTCCTGTCACGCCCGCACTTGAAAGAAGGTCTGCAACGATAAACGACTTTGTTTTTCTAAGATACTGGCTGCTTGATTCGGAAATGTTCAGTTGTAGATTTCTAGAGGCTGATTGAAAATGGATTCCATTGTTCCGGTCGAGAGGAAACATAAACAGAAGTGCGTATCATGTTACTTTACATACTGTTAGTGTTTAGTCGTGTCATGATAGCACGTAAGCAAATTAAAGGAAGACTCTTCGGCGTCAAGATCGTTGTAAATTCAAGTCGCGTGTTTTAATGTTTGACTGCCTTTGTTTTTGGTAAGTTATAATTATATGCAGTCTAAATGACATCATCTAATCGTGTACCTGTGCGGCAAAGGCCAGGACACTCGGACAGACTGGCTGTTAATGATCACAAGATATAAACTTTAGTCAGTTGAACCTTTTCCCACTTTTATTTGGGATTGGCTCTCCTCGTCTCTTTTCCTCCAATGACAACAAGGGCCATTGCTGGGTTTAAATTGCTTTTAGCAAGATTGCTTTCGATTACTTACATCCGTCTCAATCGGGTTTGGTCACAGCGTTTTGTTCCCCATTTTGTTTCCTAGTTACGTGCGCCTCCGGTTTTCTCATGACATGGCTATCTATACCACTGAGGGCGCATATCACAAGGTGTAAAACGAGTTTGTTTAGTGGTATGTAATTAAGAGACCAGCCGGGTCTCACAAATGGGATCGACTCTTCTCAACGATATGTATATCTCGCGTTTTAATTTGCATTAAGTGACCGAATCGGTAAATGACCTCTTAGAAAAACGATGTTACATTTTGGTGGTCATTACAATTTTTTAGTTATTAGTTTTAAAATATTATTTCATGAATGGAATATACAGGTTTATTATTTTTTTGATGCTGTGATATATAGTATGTACATATGTGATGAACTCAAGCAAGCCGGGTAGGTTTAAAATAAACGCGTAGATTCTGAAACAAATGGAAGTTGGTTTTGTAATGACATAAAAAAATATTGTTTTAATTTTTAAGTACCGTCGTTCTTGTAAACCTCTATCAATAAGACCATTGTATTATTGTAAACTTTGTGCAAGTGCTATATTATAAAACTATTATTAACTGCTCGAATAAAACCCAACCGTAGCCGCAGTAAGGTACTGCTTTTACACATTAATGACTAAACTTGAACAAAACCTGTTTAGATTCGCTACATTCTAGAATGTGTAGTAGTAAACATAAGTGTATTATGAAATGGATAACGGTTACCTTGGAAAGTCCTAGGGAGGATGATTGTCCTCGGATTTTTTAAAATTATTTTAACACATATTCGCAACATTAATCAATTCATATCTTGATTAATAGTTAGAACCGACAAGATTGCAGAAGTTCACTGGATGAACACGGCCGTAACCGATCTTTGTGGATCATCCCATGGTTCCCCCGTTCCCCATAAGTCCAGTAATGGACGACTATAGGATGAAACAACGATATCTTGATTTGTTAAAATAGTCATGACATTATTATATACCAATAAAAATTTAGTTCAAGCATTCTAACTTAATTGGAGTGAAAAGTTAGTAACCTCTGTTTATTTTCCAAAACTTTTTCGGAAACTTGGCAGTTAGCTGTTTTAAATTCAGTCCGGTTATGTTAATGAGCTTATAATGTGCAAATTATCTA
>JWHW01052468.1:28231-38404 GCA_000931545.1 Papilio glaucus | reverse complement strand
CATTCATACATCTACGCATACATGCTCGTCGGTTATGGGTGCTCCTTATATCGGCCTTTTTTAGTAAGCCACTAATCTGATCGATATAAGTTCAGTGAGTCTAATGATTTAGTTTTTTATGTCGTGAGAATTCATTATGCGGTATACATATGTAGTTATTCAACAATTGCGTTACACTGGAGGGTAGCATCCTGAAGTATTTCACCGACATTATTAGATCTTAAATACAACATCTGGTGAGCCGATTGCTAAATGCCGCTTTTATATTTTACTTACACATATTTGCCTCAGCTAGGATCCAACGACACTATAAAAGCTAACGATCAGGGTCTGAGATTTTCTTTTGGTAAATAAAATGGGTACGGTTACAATCTAAGCCTAACTTTATTGCTTACCTCCAGGCAAAGGATATTGATCCTGCAGAAAGGCGAAGAAATCTGTAGATTTCTTGCCGGACGCACCCCCGATGACATTGGCTATGACATCAATTAAAGGATTGTTAAAATAGGAACGTCCTTGTCTTCCGTAAATACTATTTTTACTAATTACAGGAATTATATCGTCTGTATTACTTCTTAGTGTTCTTTTGAGGTCAATAGACACAATATTTTCATCGTATACATTTTCAACGGTCACTTCTTCATCACCATAAACATTTTCGACGAATGCTTCTTGATAACTATTAGTTAAAAGTGTTCTAGAAACAATCGAAAGCACTATAAATAATTCAAGCAACATTTTGTGATCGATTTTGATTAACTTCACTTGCACGGGTACTGCTATTAAGTCTTTATTATGTTAATGGCTGAGTGGACTTGCGCTTTGGTCGACCGTTTGTCGTACTGTGATACGAGCCTTGATGAAACCGCAGGATAAATACTCGACGGTCAAGTTTACGCATTTCATACGAGGGAAGAATTTTACCAAACTTATTTCTTAGTTTGTGTTAGCGTTATTTCAATGTAAGAAGTATTAGCACTAAATTTTAACATGACTGTATTTCATTGATTTTCATCATTTTTTGTGTTATATTTTACTGAATTAGTTAATACAAAAAAGTCAATCTATCTTCGTGCGTCTCTTAAAAATCCTTGGCAGTGCATACTTTTCATAGGTGTTTTTATTGTTTTATATGTGTGATTGACTATTAATGTATTAGTGTGATTGTTATACAATCACGAAATCCTAAATAAATAACCTTTGATGAAATGGAATCACATAATTTAGTTTCTAGCATCTTTAATCCGTACTTTTAAAATATACGGGAGCGTCATTTTTTTTATACATTCATAAATAAGCTCCTTCAAGGATTTCACTTTTAATTTAAACACATTTTATTTATTTACTAGATGTAGGCCGCGGCTTCGCGCGCATTCATTTTTTTATTTTTCCAGGCTGGAAATTTTGTATGTAATGCCGCGTACAACTTCTTATTATGGTTAACATGTGTCAAAAAGTTTTATTGACAAAAAAAAAACAAGTTTTTAAACATTACCATGGGTGCCGATATTGTTATTGTAGAAGGATAAAAGCTAAGTACCCCATTTTATTTGATGTACTGCTGACAATGACTGATGATCGGTTGTGCTCGATGCAACCGATCATCGTTAAAGCGTAACAAACTGACATTCGCATTTATAATATTAGAATGTCAAAGTTAAGTCTTAGCTTATGTTAATGCTTTTTTATTAGAAAAACCTTTTAAACAAAAACAAAACCGACTTCATAAAAACAAGATATGCACTTAAAAGTATAAAATAATTTTACGCAATTCAACATAAGAATCAATTCTTAATCATATTTCTTTTTGGAGTCGTATGCGGAGAGGTGCGACATAGGTCGTCGAAGCAGGGCAATCAGCAAAAACAAATAATTTTACATTAAAATTATACATAATTGTTTCCGCGGTCACTCAAATTGCCGAACTCCTTTTTAAGCGACTTCAAAGAGGTTATCAATTCGTCTGTATGTTTTTTTTTGTTGTAATATTTAAAATATTAATATATATCTTTTTAACGAAAAAATTATGCGCGCGCAGTTGTCAAACGAATATGTATGCCACGAACGCCGCCTAACGTGAAGTTCTAAAAGTTCCATAATCCTAAAATAACACACAAACTTACCGATTTTAGTCTTTTTTCTTTTGGCTTTTCCTATTTTCTCTACTTTTAAATCTTCCCTGGTATTAATACAAAAAAAATATCCAAATCGGTTTAGCCGTTTTAGAGAATAAGCATGTCTAACGAACAAAAATTCATTTTTATATACATACTAGCAGACCCGACAGACGTCCTGTACACACGTCGTTAATTCGAAAAAAAAATAGTTAAATAAACATTTTCCAGTGGACCAAATTGTGAATCTAAACCATCCTCGAATCCCCTTGAACTCACACAAAAAATTTCATCAAAATCGGTCCAGCCGTCTAGGAGGAGTTCAGTGACATACAAACGCACACAAGAAATATATATATATATATAGAAATAACTTTACTTTTTTATTACGATCAAAATATGAGATAACTTAAGTGAATATAAGACATTGTTAAATTTGGTTTTGTACGACTATAGATAGCAAATACAAAAAAAAAACATTTAGTTTTTTTGCTAATATTTTATTTGACTAAAACACGCATTGGAACACGGGTCAAAGATGGATGCGTCTCACGTTTTTCATAGTTCGTGTATAATGTGTGCATTGATTGTTCTATGACATTAACATTATTTATACAATCAGCTGTTTTTTTTTATTGTGATAATTTAGAACTATGGTAGATGCCAAGTTTCCGATCCATGCGACACTCGGACTCTGTACAAATAAACAAATAAAAAAATCCATAAAGTCCTGGAATATTAAAACAGAAAATCTATGGCTTGAATAAAATATATAGCGCCATCTCTAAGAAGTTTGTATTTAGTAGGTTATGGTCCATTGACAACGACGCAATCACAAAATATGGAGCTAAAATTTAGTTATATTATTATTATTAGAAACACTAATAAATTCAACTATAAAACCGAATCAAAATACAAAATTTGATCCAGACCTTCAGAGCTGTTTCCGATAGTGCCGGGTACAAATGTATACAAGAATTGCTCGGTTTACATAACATAACATAATTTATAAGTTCATTTGTTATTTGATCAGGCCTTAGCTTATATGTTAGAAAACATGTACATTGATAAAACACAAGTGCGTTGCCGAGCTAAATCTTGAACCGTGTTATCTGGAAACACTGTAAAATCGTTATAACCAATTTAGATTGAACTCTTGCGTGACTCGCCATTGGCGATTTGAGGGGTCAAATTTAGGTTAACAACGGAATGATAGACTAGAGTTCGATTTGATGTTCAGGTAAACTTGCATAGAATCAATAGATTTAGCACGGCCGTAAACACTTTCCTGTGAACCGTCTTTAGAGTTGTCGCTTTATACGTATGGGTCGCCGATATAAAGAACGTAGGTACTGAGAAATTCTTGTATACATGTAGATGTATACAAGAATTTCTCGCTTGATATTATAAGATAATTCACAGACTGCCTTGAGATTCTGCATTTACAACTAATTCGCAACATAAGTCAAAGCAAGTTAAGGTCGACTACTCGAACATTTGCTGACGCGACGAACTGGGTCAGTATTTAGATAGTAGTTATTTTGTAAGGCAAACTTGATAAGCGAATTCAAATTTACAATAAACGTCTATTGGGTATAATATACATCATTGGTTAAGTTATTTATATATTTTTGTTTCAACTATTGTCGCGCCTTCCCACCTGTTTTGAGTTTTCACATCTGTTGGCGGTCGTTATGACTGCCAGTGTTTTTTTTTTAAATTTCAATTACTTTCTTCGAATCAAGGCTACTGTTTACTTTGAAACACAATTTAAATGTTTCATTTTCATTGTGTTCAAACTTCTTTAGAGTGAGCTTTGCTGGATTAAACCTGTTTTTAAATATCTTTCCAGTTTTGCAGCGCTGCTTGTTTTGTATTAATTTTAATGCCCTAATGATTCTCCGAAGGACGGAATAAATATTTTTATTTTTCTTTATTTCACCATTAACACGCCTCGTAAAGTTCATTATACATTTTTTTTAACTCAACCGTAATTAGTCATTATTGAAATAATTGTACTGTTTATATTCATTAATGTAAAAAAATTAACGTATTTAATGTGAAATTAAAATTAAACGAAGACAATACATCCAGACGCGAGCAGTGGTGGCCCAGTGGTATAGGCCCGACTTACGTACGTACGCTGGTTCGAACCCAGACAGGCGTTTTACTTTGTGTAATTAATTTCGTCACAACTGCTCCAAAAACGGTGAAGAAAAACATCGTGAGGCGGTATCCTCATGTCCTAGAAACACCAAATTCTCGAATACATGTTACATCCACCGATCCAAATTGGGCCAGCGTGGTGAATTATGGCCTCTTTGCTCTCTCGGAGAGGAGGCCTGTATTCCTGCAGTGGGGAAACGTACTAAGAAAAAGCTGACTTATTCTTATTTATTATTATAGATGCACTCAACTAGGCTAGTGATTCGTAATAATTTGCTCGATTCTCAAATCCTTAATACTTCAAGACGAAATCCTCTAACCAGAGCGTCCTTCTTGCTTTGAATTTGAGCGATTTGAATACATTTAGTATTCAAATCGTGTCCTAGCCGTCGCAGATTACGGTCCTTCTAGAAGAGACCATACTACTTCCTCAAAGGTTGACAACGCCTTTGCTGTTCCTCTGGCATTGATGATCACTCGGGCGACCCACTACTCGTTTGCCCCCTTACCTTATTAAAAATGGTAGAAAGGGAAAAACGAGCCACCGGTTTTTCTGATGTTAAATGACGACTGAGCTACTGATTTACATTGGCAACGTTGCACATGCATGATCGTTCTTTAGATAGGCAAAGGGCGGACGGTAGTTTAAAAAATAAAAAGCCTCTTTATCGCTCGCACTTGGGCGGTTTTTTATTTTACCATTATTTTTAATTGTGTATTTTTTTCGTTTCTTTAAGGTAAGTCGGTTGTATCAAGTCTGGAAAATTGGCTGTCGCTGATATGCGTTGGATTGTAAGGGATCTTTTAAAATAAAAGGTAGTAAATTTACGAAGACCTACACATTAGTGATATCAGCTCTGCGGTCGAATATATTCTTGACAGTGGTAGAGCCATGTTGCACAAATCTGTTACAAAAATTTGCTTGCTCGACTAGTGAAATAACAAGACCTCACCGAAGACAGCCGTGAAGAAGAAGTATGCTCTGCGTTTCGACTGATGAGCGAGGTGCCAAAAGCCTAATCCTAGTCCTTTGCCCCTCCTATAATTTTCCAATAAGAAAAAGACGGGAAGGGAGGAAGAATCTTCTTTTTGTCTATTAAAGGTAGGCAACGCATCAGCATATACATTAAATAGCATTATACATCGTGAAGATGTAAACTATTGTATGTTCTATATTATTTCTATCTGATGTATACTATCAACACCTTTACGTACCGTAATGATAGTAAACTATAGATAGTATGACGTTTGAAATAGGGACTATCTTCAAACATCAACATCATCGACTGGAGACACTTCTGATTTTAGCTGATTTATAAGTGTACTGGCTATTCCCGCGGCTTCGCATGTGTGCTTCATTTCTTTCTTATTTTTTATTACTTTTTTATTTCTCGCTTGAAATGTTTGAAACTTATAACTGCGTATATTAACTAACGAATTTTATAAAAAACGATATATGAAGGTACTCAATTATTAGTATTAAATAGTGGTTTTGTCAATTTTTAAGGTATTATTAATATACAAACTTTCATCCCCCGCTTTAGACCATTATGGGATGAATTTAGAAAAATCCTTTTTAGTGCTCAACTACGTAATAACAAGAATCTCTGTGTAAAATTTCTAGGTCCGTTATTTTTTGCTGTGCGTTGATACTGCACTATGTATTACTTACTCTGTATCGTATGTCATATAACATCACCATACCAATCGATATAAGTTTATATTTTTCTATCGTTCGAGCAATTTTCGAAGTAATAGGGTATCTCTTTTTCCTGTATCCTTTGTGTGTGCATACTTTCATAACAATAGCAACGAGCAAGTAGCAACGAAACAATTTTTCACAATTTACATTCATAATATTAAGTATGGATTCTGATCGTTGTACCTTGTATATTTTGTCATTTTTTTTAATTTATTTTTTATTAAAAAACAAAGCCTATTATTTGATATCGTTCGTTTTTATTACTACCTCTGATTTAAGAATTGAATCTTGTTTGTAGTCACCGTTGACCGTTATACTTGCGATAAGTAAACCTGTTGAAACTGAATAATAACGGTTTTCAATATGTATGAATATATTAAAAGTTTATTTACCGACAATATATCACATCTTGAGCCATAGCTCAAGATGTTAAATGAAATATACTGTTTAACGTTGCTTCCTTTATTAACCGACTTCAAAGAGGAGGAGGTTATCAATTCGTGTGTATGTTTTTTTTATGTTTGTTACCTCAGAACTCCGCTCCTGGTGAACCGATTTTGATGATTCTTTTTTTGTTCGAGAGCTAATGCTTGTCGATTGGTCCCATTTTTTTTAGTCAAGATCCGACCGGTAGTTTTTGAGTTACTCTTAATAATGCATAATATGACAACGTTGAATTTTACTTTCTTGGCTTACGTAGGCTAAACTATAAGACTTACATTAAAATGATGTATGAAATAATTGTAGCTCTTTATATAAGCTAAATAAAAGTCCGCGATGACATGTATCTATCTTCTATAGTTGTCTCACAATAACCATTTTTATCTAAGGAAACATTAATTAAAACGCACTCGATACTTACTACGCGTTTATTCGTGTTTGATATGAATTCTTATCCATTTAAATGTCTTAGTTATAAAGAGAATTTAATGTAGATTATAATTGTTCCTTGAACTATATCATTCTGACCAATAGTTTAGAAGATATCAAAAGTTTAAACAACAAAGTAAATAAAAAAGCCCCATATAAATTAGATTCACTAAAAATCGAGAAAAAAAAAACTTTGAAACAAAAACAAAACCGACTTCTCAAAAACTATATTTAAAAACAAGAAATGCACTTAAAAGAATAAAATAATTTTACGCAATTAAACACAAGAATCAATTCTTAATCATATTTATTTTAGAGTCGGTGTCAGCTGTGTGGTAGCGATCCGATCAACATATTTAGTGGTACCCAGGCGAAGCCGGGGCGGGTCAATAGTATAGTATAAAGTTCATTTATAAAATGTTTTCTTAAGGCATCCTCGTATATTGGTATTTCCTTAGCTGACGCTGACACCGACTCCAAAATAAATATGATTAAGAATTGATTCTAATGTTTAATTGCGTAAAATTATTTTATAATTTTAAGTGCATTTCTTGTTTTTGAATATAGTTTTTTAGAAGTCGGTTTTGTTTTTGTTTATTTATATACAGTGTGTCCGAAAATAACGTGTACAGGTCAGTTTACTTAATTTGTTTAAATACCAAATGAGATGTTACTTAGACTAAGGTTTTTAACACTGTACTTTTGAATAGTTTAAGAGAATTGCAGCTGGCAATGGAAGTTTAAACGTCCTTGCGCTCAATTTACTTGCACTTGATTGTTATCAAGTGCCAACATTGCTCTACTCGAATTAATAAAAAAATACACTGAGAATTTACGAATACGTACATATCAGTGTCAAAGTTGAGGTCCCTGAACTCCCTATGACTTTTGAAATAGCGTCGGTAAAAGGTTCGAGTGATTTAATAGATATGCGAGAGCAGTGGTTCCCAAAGTTGACTAGGTGCCGACCTGTCTGACAAAATTTTCCAGTCTTAGAGCCCACCTCATGCCTGTCTTTGGAAAATGGGTAGATGTAGCGAAAAACTAGAATTTTTGATTCAGTACGCCCGACTTGATTCTTGCCCGACATTTTAGGGCCTACTCAATATTCGCTCGCGACACATATTTTGGGAATGTTTGTTCTAGAGAATTAAACAGACTTTACATGTGACCACCTCATTAGTCGTATCAATATATTCATAGAAGGGTATAGTAAAACCAAGTTGTACAGAATATAATCCTTCTCCGTAACGGTAGACGCACAATATGTACTTTGCGATATTTTAGGATGCACCCTGACCCCACGCATTAACCGGTTGCTTGATTGTCAATCTAAAAGTACGCATATTAATTACTAGCTGTTACCGCGGCTTCGCACGCATTCGTTTCTCATTTTCCACGCTCGAATAAGATGATCCCATCTATAATAACATCGAATTATAGTTAACATGTGTCAAAAAGTTCTTGTCAAAAAATGAAACAGGCATGGTAATACCATGGCAACAGATAATCCTTAATCTCTGCTTACCCCTATGGGTTACGGGTAAAGTTCTTAGGAAATTATAAATGTAGTAAGTCACTATGTAACGAACGCTTAAAAGTGATGTTTACTATATTTAAAACTTGTTTTCATTGATCACATCTTCTGATTTTGTAATGAGTATTTTGATTTATTTTTAAACAGTTTATTAACAATAATTCTTATTTTTGACAATGTCTTAATGCCGTAAATATATAATGTATTAAGCTACTAACATTAAATTTCACATTTTATGTTGACGGTTTAAATTACGTAGGTCATGGTGAAATTGGCATTGCTATAAGAGATGATGTCTGAGGCCGTACAACATGACACAACGCACATGACGTACATACGTGACGTAACGTACATTTCATACGCTATAATTCGAGGTCGTGGTATAAGACGAAAGACAGAAGTATAAACACCACACATTTTCGGTCGAGTAGGCCTGTTAATACAACGGTGGCAATATGATTCCTTCTCTCTCTAGTCATAGTTTTAGGACGCACTTTGGTGCAAAAACTAATAGTGTACTCTCACGTCACTTAAGCCTGTATGGTTATTTTATTATTTTAAATCTCACCTAAGATTTTTTGCTAATTATCTTATAAGCACATTTGCTTTTAATATTTGTGCAGGCGTAACTAATGAAAAAAAAATTGAAAGCGACAATGTTGGTAGGGTGCATCCTGCGAAAAAACATTAACAAGATTGCTGGTGAAATACTTCATCAGGACATGTGCATGGAATAAACAGGGTGCAGAACCGAGTAGCATGTAATGTATAATGTTGCAGAATTGAGAGAGGAGAACCAAGACTGGGCAATCTGTAAATTTGGTATTTTAAGTCTTATTTAAAAGAGACCTGCCTCGCTTCGCTCGGGTAACCCTAATTATCTAGTATATAACTAATTAAACACAACTGATTTATAACGGCAGCCTAAACGACAAACCTACCTACACCGCCATCTGTTGGAAACTTATGGAACTTATAAATAACAATAAAATAGACTTATTTATAACCATATACACGTTTCATTAGAATGGGTTGAGTTGTTTCGGACTTCATCATCGATTTTTTTTTATTGGGAGTATAATGTGGCAGGCAGGCATGAACTGAATATTTTTTTCTCAAGTCGATTTATGAAGTAAATGTCATCTAGTTTAGTTTATGTTCATGGAGAGTCACTGCGAAACTTTTTTTCTTCTACTGAACTGAATAGAACATTACTGCATACATTATCATTGTTAATAGTAAACTATTGTATATAAGTTTGATAGATTACATAAAATTTTTTTACGTAACAGGTCATTTTCCCGATTGTTTTTGTATTTACTTGTAAATTAATGAAAGATTTGAACTTTTTCTATTGTAAATAAAATGTAGAAGTGCTATCAAGAAATATTGCTAATAAGTTTTGACAGGCGATTTATCAGGTTACCCTTAAATGACAATGGGAATAGGAACGATAATAAAAAAAATCATTCATATATTCACAAAGAAAAGGAGATACACTTTTTAATTTGTTTTAATTTTTATTCTTTTTACGCAATTTCGCGTCATTACATGGAAGTGTTTAAACGTAAACAGCGCCATTTAATAAAACAGCATTATAATTATTTTTATACTAACTCAATTGGGTATTCAGAACAATAAATGTACGGTAGAATCTTAAAATCTGGAGTTATGTGTTAAAACAAGACTATCTACAACCAATTATTCCCGAGGAGGGTTGGCGTCAGGCAGGCGACCGGCCGTAAAAAGCACGCAACGGCAAAGAGTTCTATTTCTAATGTCTA
>JWHW01052155.1:16891-27367 GCA_000931545.1 Papilio glaucus | reverse complement strand
AGGTGTACCGTGATCGCGCAAAATGGAAACCCGTGATCTCTTCCATCCCCTGGGTTAAGAGCGTGAGTGCATCATTATTGCCTTAAACATATTACAATAATTAATTTATATTTACCTGGATTCCAAAAAGTGATTGACACATTCGTAAAGTTTCAATTAATTCGTTATACGTGTTCACGACCTTTTTTAAATCGGAAGATAAATCGTTACATGTTTCGGAAAGTGACAAATTAGAAATGTGTTGAAATTCTTTAATCCACGATAATAACAGTTTCTTGAGCAAAGCTAATATACGCGCTGTAAAAACTGTATTACAATCCATAGACAGAATGAACGCATGCGATAAAATGTTGAAAACATAATCCTCTCTCAAAATTAGTCGGACTATAAGAACTATTGTATGATATAAAACAATGCTAACAAATAAAATCCAATTAGTAATCATCATGTGTTTGATTTCCGTTTTGACAAATTTGTAAGACATTAGTACTCTTTGGAGCTTTATTATTAACAACGCGTTATTTTCACTTCGTATAACAGTTAGCGCTGAGTTGACAAGAAAAACTATAAAGAAAGACAAAAGCTGAAGGCAGACAAGGGAAAGGTAGATAGCGTTCAGAATATCTTTATAGCGGTTTGTAAATAAAATTATATCATAAATATATTTGCAAAAGATTATTAATGCCATCACAGTTATAATCAGTTTAGTACGATAGCTATTTGAAGTTATAAGATTGTAACGGATAGAAAACTTCGGTGCCAGCGTCAGACATTGCATCAGATACAACGGTAATATGAGCTTTCGAAACTCAGATTCCAAAAAATTATCAAAAACAAAATCGGAATTATAATTTCTTGAGACAGCTTTATTATTTGTTTGAGCAAACTTGGGAAGTTTAATTTGAATCATTTGTAAGGATATTGAGAGCACAACTGCCCTGTCCCAGCGCACGTATTCCAACTGATCATCATTTATAATATCCGTGTGTAAAAATATCAACAGTACTTCTATTATGTTGCTTTCTCATTTAATTTATTGAATGCTTTTCGATTTGAACAGCGATAAAAAATCCATTGAATATAATTAAAATAGTCATCTTCAGGTTTATTACACACCTCCGCCTGCCTGTTCTTTGTTTATCCTACAACATTTTTGCTGATGGAATAATAATACAAATAATCGAAGATGAATGATGAATGATTGATCTGCTTTTTGTAGATTCTTAAAATGTACTATATTTCATTGAGTAGAAGGAAATACCCGACCCGGGCATTAGTCTTTAAACTGCGTCCAGAACCACCAGAGGACGGGCAGCAGCTTCCTCTCTGTACAGTACAACCACTGCGATCGCCAACCCGCCTGCCAAGCGTGGCGATTATGGCAAAAAGCCCCTACATGATGGTGACAAGAAAAGTAAGGTCCCCAGTACCCGGCAGCCCCGCCGTTCCTGGCTACGGTAGCGGCCAGGGCGACGGCGGGGCGGCGGGTGCTAAGAATCCCCGGATGAGATCCGGCTACCACTCTCAACGACAACTGGCCCTGGCAACACTGAACACGCGCACGCTGCGGACGGACGAGAGGATTGGAGACGTTGGACTGGAAGAAGAATCGAGCAAGTTACGTTGGGACATTATAGGGTTATCCGAAGTCCGAAGAGAGGGGGAGGACACGATAATTCTCAAGTCCGGAAGCGGCAGCTTGGTGAAGATCGAGAGTGTGTCGACTAGGGTGGCGTACCTTATTCTCAGAATAACCAAACGGTATTCGCTGAAGGTCATACAGGTTTACGCACTAACTTCGACGCACTCTGACGATGAGGTTGAAATTATGTATGAGGACATTTCAAGAGCCATACATAGTTCCAAAACCTACTACACCGTTGTCATTGGGGACTTTAAAGCGAAACTGGGCAAGCGGTATGGTGACGAGCTGCGAGTGGGCAAGTTTGGATGTGGGCACCGGAACCATTGGGACCACCTCCTGGCCGACTTCATGAAGAAGGAGGGACTCTGTATGATGAACTTCTTCTTCAAGAAGCAAGAGCACAGAAAGTGGACCTAGATGAGTCCTGACGGTGCTACAAAAAACGAGATAGATTTCGAAGTGCATTAAACGCGACATACACCAATTTAATACGACTCGTATTAAAGAGGCTATCTAGCGAAACAAAGGCTCCAAAGTGTTTGCCTGAGATCTGTCTATTGGGCAGGGCCGGTTATCAAAACTGAAGACACACACAGAATTTTGTCTTCCACTTCGGAACTCTTAGGTGAGGTGGAGAGATTATATGGACAGTTATATACAGCAACGCAGAAACCCGTCATTGATCTGGCAGAAGAGAGCCAGATTAACCCGACACTGTACCGAAGAGATCCCGGACGTCGGTCTCGACCAGATCAGTATGGCTCTCTAACAACTTAAGCATAACAAGGCACCGGGTGATGACGGAATTACAGCAGAGCTATTGACCGCAGCTGGAGAACCGGCTCTTAAGGTTCTCCAGAAGCTTTTTAATTCCGCCATACTCGAGGGACATACGCCGCGGGCATGGAGCAGAAGTGTTGTGGTCCTGTTCTTCAAGAAGGGCGATAATGCTCTTCTGAAGAACTACAGGCCCATTGCACTTCTGAGCCATATCTATAAGTTGTTTTCGAGGGTCATTACGAACCGCCTCGCTCGCAGATATGACGACTTCCAGCCTCCGGAACAAGCCAGTTTTCGCAAAGGCTTCAGTACCGTAGACCACATACATACGCTGCGGCAGGTTATACTGAAGACCGAGGAGTATAACCAGCCACTTGCTTAGCGTTTGTGGACTACGAGAAAGCCTTCGATTCGGTCGAAATTTGGGCGGTACTGCAGTCTCTCCTGCGGTGCCGAATTGACTACGAAACGAAGTAAGGAGAGGAGGAGGAAGGTACGAAAACGCCACCATGTCAGTCCGATTACAGGGCCAGGACACGAAACCTATCCAACTGCAGCGCGGTGTTAGTCAGTGACACAGAGACAGACAGACTTGGTATCAATATTAACGGCGAGTACATCACTCACTTTCGATTTGCCGATGACATAGTGGTCATGGCTGAGATCGTGGAAGAACTCAGTATAGTGCTCGATGACTTCAAAAAAGCCTCTGAACGAGTGGGTCTCAAAATGAACATGGACAAGACGAAAGTCATGTTCAGTATCCATGTTCAACCCACTCCAATGACTATAGGCTGTACTCTCGAAGTTGTTGACGAGTATATCCTGGGGCAAACTGTCCAGTTAGGTAGGTCCAACTTCGAGAAGGAGGTTAATCGCCGAATCCGACTCGGATGGGCAGCGTTCGGGAAGTTGTGAAATATCCTTTCGTCCCAATATCTACGGCAGTGTCTCAAGACATAAGTCTATGAGCAGTGTGTGTTGCCAGTGATAACTTACACATGTGACCATGTGAACAGAGACGTGGCCCCTCACTGCGGGCACAATTAGACGGCTCAAGGTCACTCAAAGGGCAATGGAGAGGGCAATGCTCGGACTCTTTCTGCGCGATCGCATCGGAAATGATGTTATCCGCAGCAGAACCAAAGTGACCGACATTGCCCGAACAATTGCAAAACTTAAGTGGCTATGGGCCGGACACATCGCTCGCAGATCTGATGGTCGATGGGGCCGTAAGATTCTGGAATGGCGGCCACGTACGGGTCGACGCAGCGTAGGTAGGCCTCCCACAAGATGGACCGACGATCTGGTCAAAATTGCGGGAGTCAACTGGACGAGGGTGGCAGGCTGGCTTACGTCCAGCAGTGGACGACCTTAGGCTGAAAAGAAGAAGAAGGAAATAACACGACAAAAATATCTTAAAGGCATGTAAAGGGAAAGGGAAAGCCCTTGGAATTCGTTTTTCTGAATAAACGAATTCTTGAGAGCACTACAAAAAACTTTGTTTAATTATTTAACACTTTTTTATTAGCTTGGTTCATGTATATATGTTTGTTTGTATTAACGAATTCTTTCGTTATGATTTTCACGATACTTGTACTCGTATAAGAACCGACGACAATGTGTTTTTATAACTTTTTTGAAGTGTAAACTTCTTTAGGCACGCTTGACTCGAACAGTAAGCTGCTCAATGTGCCACGAGAGCGTTACGAAAACTGTGATCGGAGTTATTTGAATTTGGAATAGTTTCGACGAACTTTTTTTTCATTTATTTTTCTTGTATTCAATTTTGAATTTTATTGTTAAGATACAAGGGTTTTTTTTGTTAACTATTATTAAACTATTGTCGAGCCTGTTTTGCGTTTTCACTTCCGTCGGCAAGTTCTGTCACCTGTGGATTTTTTAGTTCTGTTCAAGATTATGAGGAAAACTAATTGTATTTAAGTCTAACTTCTGTTTAAACTAATTCTAATTTACTCAATCTTAATTGAGAATAAAGTCACCAAGGTGCATATTTAAATAAAATTTGATACTTTTAGCAATGGAACAGAGTGTTTTTTAGATTTTAATAAAACAAAGGTTTTTAAAGATTTTAAGGAAGAAAATCAATTGAAATCTTGAATAATAATATTAAAAAGCTTTCGCTTAATAGTTGGGTAAGGGGTTTGATGCAAAAAGCTCTCGCTTAACAGTTGGGTTCAATTCGGGGGGAATTATTCCCCGCTGAGTCGCGGAGGGCCGGAACCCGGTCGCACCGCAGATGCAGCGGCGGTGGGGCTGCGAGGGGAGGGATTAGCCCACCCCTTGCAGCCGCATTGCACGTAATCCCGGCGGCAACGCTGGGACCGTGGGCCTCTGTCTTTTTCAAGACGGGGGCCGTGAGGAGTGAACCTCTATAAAAAACTCAAGGCAGCGCCAGCGGGAGAGAGCGGGGAATCTTGAACCTGCATTGTACGGTGTCGCCTCCGAGGTGCGCCCCAGATCAACTTGGGGCGCGGCGCCCTTTTAAGGGCGTGCAGGGCCCCATCCCGGGGCGGCCAGTGGGCGTTACGGTGTCACGTGCTAGTCATGCTCCCGTGGCGCCCACACTACGGCTATGAGGGAACGTTTGGTTTTTAGTGGGTAGGCCCCTCGTGGGGTAAGCCCCACAGACCCTGTTGCCCTGAACAGTGGACATGCATAAGGCGTATTTTCCAGACGTAAAAAAAGAGGGTCTGATGCAAAAAGCTCCCGCTTAACAGCTGGGTATGGGGTTTGATGCAAAAAGCGGTAATTTTGAAGACTGACCGCATTGTGAGTAGGTTCCACACTCTTTTTGAATATACCTTTTTTGAAGTCGGTTTTGTTTTTGTTTAAAATTTGTTTTTTTTCTTATTATTTTAACTAAGCTATGCTTTTTACACCATTCGACATGTGTGAATGTTGCTGTCACTGTCTTTGGAACACTTTTGAATGTGATTTAGTAATTTGTATGCGTATAACATATCTATAGTATAAAATATCATTACATTTAATTTATTTCAAGACAAGACATAGTTGTCAGTAACAATACAATTAAACTTTATTATTTAAAACTGTTATTGAAATTACGTTTTTACAAAATGAAACAATAATTTGAATTGATTGTATTTCAAACTAAACTTTTTCAATTAATACTTTCAAACATTTAAAATTTACTGTTAAACTGATTTGGGCCGCGCTAACTTTTAATGTTTTTTTTTCTTCGACAAAAGCCCGCCAAAAATACTTCGTCCTATCTTTTTTTTTATAGCAATCTGGCTGCTCACTGCTGCCAGTTACCATATCGTAGAAAGGTGTTGCCAATGTTTTCCCTTGTAGTCCCTTGTACATTGAGGTGAGTGTTGCGGCTGTTGTCAGATATGTTGTCACCTGGCGGTAGATTTTAGCAGGGTTATAACTAAACAGCAGTCAATATTTTATAAAGTTTAGTTTAACTTTAAGCTCAGAAAGTTAAACTTCATTTCTTGAGCCCTTGAGTTGAAATTAGATTTAAAAGAATTAATTTGTCGTATCACAGAAACAGCTCATTTGTTTGCCAGGTCTGAGGTAGTTAGGTATTTGTAAAAAAATAAAAGTCTAACTGTTAGTGATCAATCCAAACACATTTTATTGCATTTAACTTACAACTATAATTCTACGAAGACAGTTGTATGTGCTATAAACTTGCAACTATAATAAATCCTGCTGCAATAATACAAATACGGTGCTTATAAGATTAACACGCTTATACCTGCGGCCAATATTATATTAATATTATATATGTATAATATAGTTATAGTTTATCTATAGTGATATAACAAAGCTAAAGCGTTTTTTTTTTGTTTGAACGCGCTAATTTCAGGAACAACCGATTTATTTTGAAACTAACTGTGCCCCGCGGTTTCACCCGCCCTGCAAGTTTACTTAAATGAAATGATATTACTTAACAGTAATAATCTATATAATAGTACTCTATTTTATAGGATTTTTATCGAACAAATGTTTGACATGGTTCTTTAAATTGATATAACTTTTTTATTTGTTAACCGATTGAGATAAAACAAACACTAAATGTTAAGTGAAGCTTACCACAATACATTAGTGAAAACCGCACCAGTTTCTGAGATTAGTGGTAACAAACACCCAGACAAACAAATAAAAATTCTAATAATTATCGGTTTGAGTTTTATTGCGTTTATGAAGGCCCCAATAATAGTTTTTCTCAAATATCTTCTATGTACAGACAGCGATCAGTTACATTTTTATTATATGTATAGAAAATACTTTTGCCTTTAACAGCTCAATGATTACAGAAGTTTATAGGCTATTTAGCATCACGCTATGCACGTTAGGAGCCGAGCAGAAGAAAAAAGAACACTAATCGAGAAGGCTTGGGTTAAATAAAGATTAGGTATAACGTGGAAGGTAAGATAAATAAATAGTTCAAAGGAAATTAAATTGCAGGATGACGACAATGTATGTCACCAGCTCCGAGAGGAAGCGCAGCGGGAGCCACCCGTGCGCCGACAGCCAGCCCTCAGCGCGCACTGTATCCAGCTGCTGCCTCTGTTTCCGCAAGAGACGCCTCAGATCTATACAAATACACTACTATTTATATAACTGCTTATTTTAGTAATTTGGGGGCCCTTCCTCGGATTAAGTGGGCCCGGGATTAGTCCGCGATCGCGACCCATCTCGCACTGCGCGCATTACGAGCACGAAAGCGACGCGTTGTTGTCATTGTTGGCGTTAATGTTTAGATTCCTAGGGGCACAAAATGATTGAAGTAACTCGGATGCGACCTTCTGTGCACCTCGCAAGATACGTCCATACGGTGCGAGCTACTCGACTCGACTACTCGAGATCGACTTACACGCTAGCTCACAGCGTGTAAACCATAGACCCTGATAATTGGTCTTATTGTTGAAGGAAACCAACACTTGTACCACGAGATTTGAACAAAGTTCTTTGTCGCTATAATATCGCTTACAAAATGATCTGTAACTTTTGTTATTTACGTTGACACCAAATAATTAGATAAAACAAAAACAAACCTTGTGATTTTTGATTTGCACTCAATAAGATGCAGGCGATGTTAGCGTTTTTCAGTTTAATAGGTGCTACGTGATCTGATCGATCGAATACCGATCTTAGAATACTCACCAAGATCAAAGCTTGAATATTAACAAGAACTTGAAAAAATGCAGTGACCATCATAAACAAAATCTGTAATTGAAAAATAAACATGAACATTTATGAATTAGTTTATATATTTTAGTTAAAAAATTAAAAAAAAACTGAATGAAGACAAAGTAATAAGACAAATTTATGTTGCAATACTCAGTGCCGTTGTCGGCAGGGGACTCCCAGGATAACTTATATCGATTTGATTAGTGACATACTATAGAAAGGTAATATAAGGAATACCCGTAACCGACGAGCTTGTACATATGTGTAGATGTATGGATGTAGAAGAAGCGAGTGAAGAGTGCTAGGATCGGGCCAAATGAAAAACCTTGATTTCCTACCCCTCTGGGCTACCGGCGTAAGCGCATATTTACTTAAACTCGATTGCAAGCATCAAGCGCTTCTATCAGTTCATCGTAAGCTAAAAATATTTTATTAGTAATTTTGTCTTCGATTTGTTCAGCCGCTGTACCATCACGAGTATACGAATGATAAAACCGTTCCAATTCAGTAATCCACGTGTCTGTACACTTGCGCAGCAAATTTAATGTACGTATACTGATAACGGTGTTCAAGTCAAAAGAAAGATAAATAAATTCCGTGACTATTATCAGAACAAATAAACCGTTTCCATTGGCAACCCGACATGTGACGTGTATAACGGCAAACAGAATTATTGCTGTTAAATAAAGCCAATTAACGAGAGTAATATTTCCTTTATCTAGCTTTGCAAAGTTAAAGCCTTTCTGTATTCTTTGAATCAATATAATTAAGTGTGCGTTCATATTACTTTTTTGTGTTGTTATTATAGAATTAACAATAAAAGTGAAGCCTAATGATATGCTGTAACACAAGATAGTTAAGGCGAAGATGCCACTTCTGTCCCTTGCACGAATTAGATAAACAGTCGCATGATAGCACCATGTCGCGAGGAATCCGATTGCACACAGAAATACAAATTTGTTAAATTTGACACTGTTTGATGTTATAAAGTCGTACCGAATTGAGTACTTAGGCGCCAAAGTGAGACACTGCGCCAAGTATAATGGTAAAACAACTGTTTTCAATTCAGGGTCCAGAAAGTTATCCAAAACGAAATCTACAGTGTGTTTGTTTAAGGCTCGGTCCTTGTTCGACTTCTCGTTACGATATTTCATTCTTAATATCTTCACTGACGCGAAGCTAGCCAACAAGTGTGCAGTATCGGCAATGCTCCAAGTAATAATGCTTTCTAAATAATGAGGTGGACAAAAATTATGTAGCGATGTTTTAATGTGGTTAAAAAGATACGGTAATTATATTAAAAATGTGATAAGTTGGGATTACATTAATAAATATTTTTAACTAATATGCCAACGCATAGTTTTAAAATTTTCAAAATTCGTGATCGGTGTGTGCGGCGGCCGAGCTCTGGGTCGTTAGCTCTGACCCTCCATCCAACCTGATCCAAGAGTCCCAGCTTGAGCTGTCCTATCCGAGAACCTCGAATCACTCTCGAACGGAAAGCAAAGGCCGCAAGAGCTGTTATCTGTGTGAATTTTTATTTCACGTTTTCTACTTATTTTATGATTTGCCCACAGTTACATTTACCATTTTTAATGCGCGTTTATTTTCATTAAAATCTACTCTATTTGTCAACCCGCCACAACAACGTCTGCTGCACGAATGTGCCGGCGCGGCTTTGAAATACCACGACCTTGCAGAAGACAGACAGGAAGTATTCTGCGTTTCGTCTGATGAGTGAGATGCCGGAGGCCTATGGTAAGGCCTCCGGCACATCACTTTTTCCATCCTTTTCTAATAAGGAATGTGAAGGGGGATGTGATGGGTAGGAAAGGGAAATCTGTTTATAAAAGGCAAGCAAGGCAAGTCATTAGCTTATTGCAGATGACTTTGATTAGCGGTCACATATTATTGGGTGAGTTACTTGCTCCTTTACCACCTTCTTCTACAAAAACAGACTTATGAACTGAACAGCTCCTATTAGCGGTTGACGGATTTGTAAAAGTGTAAAAGCTGATATAGCAAATACTGTCCGCTTTTTTATTAGTGTTTCCTAACCTTGTAAGATTCTAAATTTCAACATGAAGTAATTAATCCGAAAGCTAATTAAGTCGCAGAGCCAATTGCACAAGTGAAGATCGCAGCACGCACTCCAAACTGACCGAACCTCATTCGAAATTAGAAAGTTTAAGTCAGTATTTATACGCTGCGACAAACATAAAGACACTTAATCAAATATATTTGTTTGAACTATGATACATATTGTAGATATCACTTAATTTTTTTTTATTGTAACAAATTGTATGGTTGGCTTCGATATTGCACCTGCGCGAGCATTTCATTACATTATGCGACAAAATAATTGGTTTTGTATTTAATGTATAATTATAATATAGCAGTATAACTGATGACGGACGTATGAACCAATAATCATAAAGTAGTTCGGATATAATCTTACTGATGCACAACTAACATATACAATATATACAATAAAGTATATATATAATATATACAATAACAGCATGTGCTAAGAGTTGCCAGCGTCAGAATTCTTTATCTAAATCTTTTTAACAATAAATAATAGGTTTTGAATTAAATGTATTCTAAATCGTACCTACTCTTTTATTACTTATATTGGTTTACATCAATTAATTCATTTACTACATCGAGACTACGTTTGGTCTGTTGAGGGAGGAGCCGGAGGCCTAATCTAAGTTTTTTTCTTTTGTAATATGGAAAGGGGGAGAGGATTTGATTGGGGAGTTGAGGGATAGTAAGAAAATATACTTTTGTTGTTTATCCCTTCCTCCGTCCACTAAAGGCAATGCATCTGCAACTCATTAGCTTGTTGATGCCTACGG
>JWHW01052155.1:0-16060 GCA_000931545.1 Papilio glaucus | reverse complement strand
CCTAACCATGTAAGATTCTAAATTTCAACATGAGATAATTAATCCTAAAGCTAATTAAGTCGCAGAGCCAGTTGCACCGGGAACTGTGGTAACAGATCACTGTTCACGGTCATCAGATCGCGGGCGGCGCTCCAAACTGGCCGAACCTCATTCGAAATTAGAATGTTTAAGTCAGTATTTATACGCTGCGACAAACATAAAGACACTTAATCAAATATATTTATTTGAACTGATACATATTGTAGATCTTTTTATTGTAACAAATTGTATGGTTGGCATCGATATTGTACCTGCACGAGCATTTCATTACATTATGCGACAAAATATTTGATTTTGTATTTAATAGGTATATAATTTTAATATAGCAGTCTAACTAATGGCCAGCGTCAGAATTGTTTATCTAAATTTTTTAACAATAAATAGTAGGTTTTGAATTAAATATATTGTAAATCGTACCTACACTTTTATTACTTATATTGGTTTATATCAATTAATTCATTTACTACATCGAGACTACGTTTGGTCTGTTGAGGGAGGAGCCGGAGGCCTAATCTAAGTTTTTTTTTCTTTTCTAATATGGAAAGGGGGAGAGGATTTGATAGGGGAGTTGAGGGATAGTAAGAAAATGTACTTTTGTTGTTAATCCCTTCCTCCGTCCACTAAAGGTAGGCAATGCATCTGCAAGTCATTAGCTTGTTGATGCCTATGGGGAGCGGTCACCTAGCGGTGAACCGCTCGTTTGCCACATAATAAATGTATATACTCCATACTCCTCGATGCCTGTCTTCTGCGAGGTCGTGGTAGACCCCGATCGAGCCGGAACATTCGTACAGCAGTTAATTAACTGGCTCTGTCACCGTTATTAACATCTAAATTAAGTTTTTAATCTTAACTTTACGAAAACGAAATGATGGACTTAATACTAGTCTTTCCATTTCAAATTAAGTCCATGTAGATTGTCCTTAGAATTAAAATCATTTGTTTGAACTTTGATTAACGTTATAATTATAGTCATAAAATTTATTATTCAAAGAAATTGGATGGTAGCATTCGATATTGTACTTGCAATAACACTTAAAAAAACTACAAAGTAATTCGTTTTCTATTTAATATATAATTATGGTATTGCAGTCCCGATGTCATTCGTTATTATGACCCAATAATTGCAAGTAATTTTGATATAAAATACTGATAAAAAACTATGTATATAGTACATGGAAAAAGAACTATGAGAGCTGGCGTCAGAATTTTTTATTTATTAGCTTTTACGTTTACCTGCGGCTTCGCTCGCGATGATTATTACATTCGAAGCAAGACCTCCCATTAACTGATCGCTGGTATAAGTAGATTATATTCAATGCCATCTAGCGTTCCAGTAAGTAAATTGGAACGCCAGGTAGCGTTAATTATTACTTAAGTGGAACGCTAGATGGCGTTGATTTCCATTCAAAATTTCTCAAACTCTTCGACGGACGATGATATAATTATGGCAACCACAATATTGTTCTTCAAGTGAAAAGTTATTTAGACGCGTTAGACAATATTTGGTAAATGAATGAATTTGGTAGTGATTAAACTAAATTAAAATGAAACTTTTTTCATAGGACGTATGTATTTAATGTAACAAAGGGCGACAATTCTTGAGACATGCACCATCCTGGGACAAACAGTCATCGAAGTCTTCGGGGCGGTGGACCTGAAGAAAAAACAAAAGTAGTTAGCTTTGGTGAGCAAAGCAGTCAAAAGCTATACGGCTATTCCTTGCATGGTCTATTAAGAGGAAAAGGACTCAGGGTCGGTCCGAACTGTTCGCACGCACGAAGTTGGTGGTTTCTGAGGTGCTTTAAGGTATTACTGGCGTTAGGCTAGGCTAGGTAAGGCTCTAATTACAAATAAAAGATATATGAGACAAAAGAGCGAACGGTACAATTTTTTTTTACCTACCTACTTACAGTTCGATTATCCGAACGGTTTCCTGATAACCTATCTCTATTGTACTTTTAAAATGGCTTACTTCGTATGTAATGTTATGATCACAGCGCAGGACAATTTTCTTTCCCAAAGCATTTTGCGCTTTCAACTTGTCACTAATTGATTCCCAAGTTGAACTCGCAGATCGAAGGAGATCCATGTTGCCGAAAATGTAGAAACCTGTAATAATTATGACAAGTTTATGGTAAATCTATGGTCAATAACATCGCAGCAACATGTTAAAAAAAATAAGTTGTGGCTGAGAGAGGGCACCGAGTGTACACTTACCAAGGACCGATGATAATGTAATAATTGAAATAGTTTATCCCATTATCCTTACCAGGATCTTAAGGTGATGCGATTTTTTTTAAGATTGAAAATAACTAACAAATTTAAATAACAATTGAAAATTTGTGTAATGATACTATATTTTCTAAAAGTGGATATTATGACTAGAATTGAGAAAGGTATGCTACGGTGGTTCGGACATGTTGAAAGGATGAATGAAGAGAGAATATCGAAACAAATTTATGTAGCAAAAGTGAGTGGCAGAGTTGGTAGGGGACGCCCTAGGAGAACTTATATCGATCAGATTAGTGGCTTACTAAAGAAGGGCGATATAAGGAGCACCCATAACCGACGAGCATGTATGCGTAGATGTATGAATGTAGAAGATGCGAGAGAGGTGTGCCAGGATCACGCCAAATGGAAATCGATGATCTCTGCCCACCCTTCTGGGTTACGGGCGTGAGCACATATTTATTTATTTTTTACTATATTTTCTACCAAGCCTAAGTATTAACTTAACCTCTAAAGTAGATAATTTTTAAGACTAAGCAAATTAGAGTAAAAAGGTCGTTATTCAACTGCTTTAGAACAAGAAACTGTGATTCAAGTTGAGTTTTTTCTTATATTTACTTGGAAATACTTAGTTGGGTAGGATCTTTATAAGCTTGGACTACACGTAGTTAATAAACAATAAATTCAGATACTAACCTTCTTTCGCTCGAGACATGGCGACACAGATTCTATTCGCCGCCGACAGGAACCCTATCCTGCCGTCTCTGTTGCTCCTCACCAGCGACAATATCACTATCCTGTTCTCTTCGCCCTGGTAGTTATCGACGACAGTCATCTTCACATCTTTTAATGAATCGTACTTTTTACTGAGCTGAAACAAAAAATAATACAGATATTATACCTATCAAGAGCCGACGACAATGTATTTGACCGAGATCAAGATAAAAAAGGAATAATTTAAAATTGAGAAAAACGCCATCTACTTAAAAAATGAAAAACTTCTGTGTACCTCGCTAGATGGCGTGCATTAAACTGCATATATCTTGTATGCGTATTTGGCAGATCACACAGATTTTAAAAGCCGATGCATAATAGGTTAGGACGTGGACGGGATGGGAACGGGATGAGGGCGGAACGGAGACGGGACGTATGTACATTCGTATACATTTTCTATGAAACCATATTTCCAAAGCTTTCCGTCCCGTTCCGTCCGGGTAAAATCCCGTTACGTATACATCGGCTTTAAAATTTACTGTTTTGAGTTAACAAAGTTAACAAAAAGTTATAAATAAAAACTCACCTCTCTCAATAGCGTCACTTGGCCAGTATACATAGCCAGTATGGTGATCTCCTCAGCGGCGTATGCCACGCGACGCAAATAGTTCGCGAGCGACAAACACCACTTTGCCTCGAAACTGTTTTTGTGACTCCAGCTATCTTCTAATCCCTTGAATAAAGAAATGATTGTAATAAACTCCTTCGTAGTTGAAAGGCAGTTTAAGGGTCACTATGGGACTCACGGCACACAATAGAAGTAGTAGCAGAGACGGTCAATCCAAACGAAAGGTGAGTGACCATAAAGTCAAGGTAACGCCAGTTGCTTTGTACAAATTTTGGCGTGTCAAACGGTTAGATCGTAGAAGTTACCATGGCAACCTATATTGTTTTATTTTCCTAACCTTCAGCAAGTTATTTTTCGGAATAAAAGTAAGGTAAAGTGGGTATGTCATTTGTGTAGCCGTCACAATGTGTGTGCAAAATTTCATGATGTTAGGTTGAGTAGTTAAGGGGTTAAAAAGTAACAAACAAAAAAATACAAACCTCTGAGTCTTCAAATACATTATGAGTGTAGAAATACAGGTTATCTCGCATTCCTCTAACGTCGGGGTAGGCCAACACTGATGGATGGGTGTCCAATGTCTCATATATCCCGGGTACCAGTAGCTGCGCGACGTTCGTGCGCATGCGCCGCTGCGTGCGCAACGTACGCGCGTGCACGCCGTTACGCACCATGCGCTCGAACAGAGAGATTTCCAAGTTGTAATCTCTAGCTAATTTGTAGTGAGCGGCCGACGGACGAAGTTGTTTGTGATCTCCTATTTAAATATAAGTTAAATGAATACACGCAGTTCTATAATGCATTAAAAATTGTGTAATATGGATAGCTAATGTTAAAAGGTAGTTTTTCGAAAATGTTTTGGAGAAAAGGTGTACCGTTTGTTTACAAAATTTATATATTGATTTGGAACCATCTGAGATGATAGGCCAAGGACTATGTACTGAACATGAAATATCTAATATAACTATACAATATCGACTACGGTTATACAGTGACAAGAAAAAGGTCAGGGAGATGATGACCCATAAAGGAAATATTTTGAATCAAGTCACCAATCAGTATGAGATGTTGGCAGTGCGTGGTGAGCGAGGCCACGACGTGTGCCTCCAGAACCTCGGCGGCTTCCTCCACGATCACTGAAAACAGTCACTAAATGTTTACTTTCGCCGTTACCAGAAACAACGACGGATCATCATCGGGCATCGGTGATCACTTATATTAGGCGACACACTCGTTCCTCACTTATGATCTAAAAAATAATAACAGCTGTTGCAGTGGGCAAGCTCACAGAATAATATCTAAGGTCGGAGCTAGCGGTCGGCTAGCGCAGCCCCGCCGACATCACCGGAACCTTTTAGGTTTTGGTCGGTGCGAGTCCAACACAATCCTTTCTTGCCACCGTAAGGGATATGCGAAGGGATCAACTCACATATTAAAAAGAGTAACAGAATATTGGGTATAGCTATTTATACACCGAGGCAGGTCCTTATCCCCCGTCTATCTATTCCTTCCCTCATTTCCCTTATCCTGTACCAGAGTGCCCACGAATTATAAAATTTAAATAAATATACGCTCAAGCCCGTAACCCACAGGGGTAGGCAGAGATTATGGATTTCCATTGGCACACCTCTCTCGCTTCTTCTACATCCATACATCTACGCATACATGCTCGTCGGTTACGGGTACTTCTTACTCTGCCAACTCTGCCACTTACTTTTGCAACATAAATTTGTTTCGTTACTCTCGCTCTTCATTCATCCTTTCGACATTCCAGAACTACCGAAGCATACCTTTCTCAAATCTAGTCACAACATCCACTTTTAAGCCACACTTTTCTCTTATAATGCCATTTTTAATCCTGTTATTCAATATCAAGCCTAACATACTTCTTAAGGATCGCATCTCAACGGCATTAACTCTATTAGCATGCTTTTCCTGCCAAACCCAGCTCTCACTACCATACATTAAAGTGGGGACTAGTACAGCATTGTGTATTGCCAGATGAGCCTTCATAGACACATTCTGACTCCTCACATCACTGTATCCTCCATTCCTTTTGTTTACACGCCTACCATCTCTACTAAACATACACCCCAAATACACGAACTCTTCCAACTGTTCCACTTCTTTACCGTTAACATTTATATCAACTACTTTACCATTACTTTCGTTTTATCTACATTCATCTTCATACCAATGTTCCAATAAATCATTCATTACATTCAGCATTAATTGTAAGTCCTCCGCCGATGACACAAACACGACCTGGTCATCAGAATTCAATATGACTATATACCTGAGAGGTTATCACAATCATTATAATTATAACACGCACCTATGGGACACAGCAGCGCGCGCAGGAGGGCGTGTCTGCGGGCAGCGGCGCTCGTGGTGACGCCCACCACGCGCGCGCTGCGGGCGACCTCCCCGTCCAGCAACGTACACACTTCCTCTAGCTCCTCGCTGCATAACTTGTGTTTTTCCTGAAAGAGAAACCTTTCTTATATTAATTTACCTTTTTGAGACCTGACTACATTACAACTCAAGTAAATTAAAATATAATTTTTGGGTTCAAATCTAATAACCTTCTCCAGCCTTTTTAAAGCTTTATCCTAAATTATCATGGTTACCATTCTGGGGATGGGGGTAACCACTGAGCACTGTTTAATGTCGATTTGTTCTATATATGATTTGCTGTCTACATATTGAAAAATCCATTGTGAGTCTAGTTCAATCTCTCTGGAAATCGGTCAAAGTAAAATTAAAACATTACACATCGAGATGCAATAAATGAGTTGTTTAAAAAAGCAGAAATGAAGGTAACTGTCCATACCAATAGATCATTCATTTTAATCACGAATTTGTCTTTCAAAGCTGTCACGGCGGAGAAGTAGACGACCCATCTTCTTTCCGGAGTGAGCTCGTACAGATCTTCCGCTTCGGGAACATCTTTATTCAACAGCTTGAAGTTTTTTAGTGCTGACATATTTTTCTGTAAAATTAATATTGTTCTTTTATTAAAACGTTCACGCCTACTAATTGAATGGAATAAGCAGAATAAGGCAGTCTCACTTCGCTTATATGAAGACTGAATGTAGGACATTTATTTCATATCGACATAATCGATATAAGTTGACCTCAGATCTATATGATGAATCCTTTGAAATGGGTTCAGCTTAGACTGGACAGTCATAAGTTAAATTGCACGGCGGGTGAAACCACGGGGCACAACTAGTTCATCAGTAAATATTCCGCATTACCTATGCCTTTTAGAAGCCAATGATTTTAAACGTGAAATATTTGCTATCTTGCTTCGATTTCCCAATTACACAATAAATAAAGGTTTACCTTGAAATAATTCAATCTATTTCGTAATTTCATTATCTGCTTCTCGAATTTATCGACCATCTTCTGAGATTCCATCGTGTCCTTGGTCAAGTCTTTGACGTACTTGATGCTATTGTTCATTGATTGTATTTCTTTAAGAGCCCAGTCTTCGGAGAAACATGTTCCAACATTATCACATATGCACAAATCTTCACATTGCTTCTCCCAGTCATCGACATCATTTTTTCCTTCATCTTCAAATTCTCCATCTAAATGATTGAACAGCCAAGTCACTATTGCATCTTCATTCGTAGTCTTCAATTCATAATTTTTGTCACCAATTTTCATATATGGTTTAAGTGTTTTATATGAAACAATTTCCTTTTCACATTTGTCTATCTCAGTTTGAACTTCTATCATTTCCTTGTAAAGTCTTTCTAACTCTGTTCTCTTATTGGCGTAGAGGTAACAGTATTTCGATTTTATTCTTCCTCTCATACTATTCAAAGTATAATTCTGTAAAATATTACTTTTGCTTTGACTGCCCAGTCTTACAACATTTTTGGTAATGTCAAGAATCCCTTCTAGGAATTGATCAAGGGCGTGATTCGTATAACAAATTATAAGCATAGGAGTTCCTTCCAGAGACAAATTCTTTAGAAGCGTTGAAGCAATTTTGACCCCTATGAATGTCTTACCAGTACCGGGTGGTCCTTGAATGACAGCAAATTGTCTTGTTAGAGCAAACTGGTATGCATTAATTTGGGAATCGTCTAACCCGAAACTTTCGCTTGATGGCCAATGTTCTGTATCAAGGATAGGAAAATTGATTTCTTCATTTCTAGGACCCAAAATACTGTATATTGTATCAATTGATAAATATTTGGGTGGTTGCGGAGCTGCCTGAAAATGAAATGTTATTAATTGGTGAAAATCGAATTGAATAGTATTTATCAATATGGCCAAGTGTTTTCCCTTCCTCCCTCTTTTTCTTTCGCATTATGTAGTATTTTCGAAAGTCTGGATAAAATGTGAGAAAGCTGATGTCGATTTGTGCTCATATATGGCTTGGCCGCTCTGTTTGTTGTAAAACAATATGATGATAAAATTGAAGTCCATAAGGAATAGTTTGTGCGACAATCACGGAGCGGTCAACTGTACCCTTTACCACAAACCGGAGCTCGGCTAGGGGCTTGGCTTCACTAGAGCCTCATAGATTTTTAACACTAAAATCATAATGGTCTTGTCAATTAATTTTACATGAAATATTTTTAGTAGGATCTTAGTAGGACCTAACGTAGAACCGAAGTGAAAACTCAAAACAGGTGGTGAGGCGCGACAGTGGTTAAAAATAAATAAATAATCAACAAAAATAAACCCTTATAGCTTAACAATAATATTCAAAATTGTATACAAAAAAATCGAAATCTTTAATAACTAGAACGCACAGTTTTAGTAGATTATGTATAGAAAAGTTAATACCTCAACATATACAATATACTCCTTCATGGGCAAATCATCTAATCTCATATTCTGCAGCACTTTCAGAACTCTATGATAAGGCTCGAAGTACACTTCACTCTCAACCATTAAATATGGTTCGGTATATATTTTGTTTGATACCGGAGTTTCAAAGGATACAACAATCTGCAACAATAAATAAAAATAGATTAAGACAAATAAATTCACCATAAATCAAGAGAAGTTTAATAAATCTGCAAAATAGCCTATTTGTGTGAAATTAAAGGGTGGAAAATCCAATGCTGTCCAATAACCAATACTTCGATATAGTGTTCTTAAATGTATGCTGTGGTTCAATTATCTATTTATTTGAGTTTAGTAAATTTAAAAATTGTTGCCATACTTCAAATATATTTAAGTACAAATATGTTTAAGTATATAGCAACACTGATATATTACACATACAGACAAAACTTTTATTGTACAGTGAAATTATATGTAACTTTGTAAATTGACAAGGGGATTTTAAGAGCTACATAAGCTAATTCCACATGTCATTTTATTAAATCCATTCATACTTACATAGCCCTCTGCTAAGAGATGTTGATTTGAGTCCAGCACGGACGCACATAATATTGTATCAAACTGGTCACATGTGAACAGCAGTAGCGAACCAAACATTAACTTTCTACTGTATGCATACTGTTTCTTATCAGTGTTGCCATTTTCCAACCGGTCTTGCCACGCTATGTCCACCAGATGGCCGACTTTGTTGTTGCTCACATATGTTCTTATAATTCGAACTTTTGGGTAAACCCTGAAAATTTAACATTAAACAATTATATTTACTCTCTTAGTAAACCAATAGCTGTCAAGGTTTTCTTATTCTAGATTATGAAAGGGGTGGAGAAAGTCTGAGGTAAGTCAATGCCATCAAAAATTATCAGATAGAAATTGAAAGCATAGTATCTTAACCACAGTATAGGATGATGTGTCTCAGTAACACAGTATATTAACTTAGCCTATGTTGTTTTAATGCTGATACTCAGAGCTGCTGCGGTGTACCGACTGAACTTTTAGTGAATAGTTTACATTAATTTCAAGACAAGATTCTTTTAATTAAGTAAAATCATAATCCCCTCCCTAGCCTTTTCCTATGTTATGTGGTGTTTGCGGAAGACAACTGTAGTCAATACTGTATACATTTTTAGTTTAGTTAGTATTGGCTACATTTTTTATGATCAGCCACTTGTCACCCTTTCTTGGGAAAATACATACCTTATATTCTCATGCCTCCGTTTGGATGGATTTTCCATATATTTACCTGAAATTGTTGCCAAAAATATAATTATTATGTGTAGCGATGAGATAAATTTGTAATAATATTGTTAATAAAGGAGAGAATCAACATCAAGTGGTCATAACAAACATTTACAGAATAGCTTATTTTATATGCTCTTGTATGCATAGGATGAATTGCAGGGGTATTTGAAACCTTAAATTTAACTTATTTGGAGATGTAGCCTATTTTAACTGTATGGTTAGCCTAGCTATCCCTTTCTCAATCCTTTATTCTTGAACATAAAAAATATATCTGCAGAACTATTTATTAAGCCTTAACAATTCAATGTCAAATAAGTTTTTTGCTACATAAGCCATTATACTCAGAATATGCACATTCATGAATGTGAATATACTAAAACAGAGGGATAAATATAGCGGATTATTTATTAAGTACATGAGATTTACAACCACCACAATATGGCTGGCTTTTATAACAATTAATCTATTTATATATGAAGAAAATAATGTATTTTACCAACATATTCCTTCTCGTAATGGTGCAAAGCAGTCCTCTCTCAACAGCTTAAACTGCACATCCAGATAATGTTCAATAGAAGGGTAGGCTCCATTGATTATATTTGGTTTTATTTTAATTTTATTGTCACCAAGGAGGTCATCTTTTGTAGGGAATATTTGTAAATTCTTAAAATTATTGGGATCTTCAGTAACTTGTTTGGATGTTGATTGATATTCATTTGTTTCCTGAAAATATTAAACACGAAACCATCTAGTAATGTATTTATTAATATTTTTGTACTAATTTTAGTTATATTTCAGCTTCTTATGGAATTAGGAGACAACCAAGCTTGAAGTTTACATAATGTTAAGTGAGCGTCACTTTCATGTACCACAGATGTCAGATGAGTTGCCGCTTACTTCGCTTGCCTTTATGCCTGTACTTTACGTTACTGTGAGGTCATGGCACTTCCCTAGTCAAGCTGAGCAAGTCTTGTAACAACTGCCAACTTTATAAATAGAGCTGTGTGGTGAGCGGAGTTATTTTACACATTAAGTATGGAATCGTGAGGATATAAGATTTAATTAATAATAATAAAGTAATGTTTCTTGCTAAAGAAGTTTCTCGAAAAGAGAATTATAAATTTACACAATATATTCTTATAAAGTATACAGTGAAAAGTTTAAAAGGCATAGTTTAAAGTTTACCTCATTGATTTTCATCAAAATATCCTGTTTTAATTGATCAATTTGTGTTAAGAAGCTGTCTCTGATTGTCTCGGTATGTTCTTCTCTCACACCTATGGCACTTGTTTCAGTTATTTCCAATAACTCCAACACTTCAAACAACACCACAGTATCATTTCCATGAAATTTATACATGCCTTCACAAAGCACAAACATGTTTAAATAAAATGTTTCTACATCGTCCCATAGTTGCATATTCATCTTTTTTTCAACAATTCTCACATGGGGCAACTGTCTTAAATATTTTTTTAAATTATTCATAAAAACTGATTTCAAAAATCTTGTCCTTAATAATAATGTAATTTTTGATTTATCTCCTACTTGTAAAGAGTTATAAATATTACTTAATATTTTAATAATTAAAACTATGAAATCTCCCTTTAAGTCAATATCTAAGAGATGCCAAAATCCAGGCCTGTGAGATATTTCAAGATTAAGTAAGGGAGGTTTTAAAAACGATAAGTCCATTAATCTTTTAAAGCCGATAGGTTTCTTCTCGACATCTTTTGTTTCTAATTTGGATTCCGTTTCTGGTACATCTTCGTCACCAAATTGCGACGAGGTGGTTGCATTCTGTCTCGTATCTTCAATAAGTGTACCATCAAACCAGTCTATCCTGAGCGATGACTTACTGTCAGACATGATTTAACGCGAATATTTGGTTTTAAATTCAATTCAAATAAAACACGTAAATTAACTTTTGTTAAAAATTACAGATATATACAATTTACAAACTACAACAGTGTTACCAACTATCGAAAATATTTTTCCCTAAAAGTAGAGTCAAGAAATCCTAAAACCCCCCAAAAAATAAATAATTAGGGCCAAAATGTTTGCCCAAATTTCGAAATTACGTATTAGTCGCATAAAAACCTGCGGACTAGCCAATTTGATTTTTTTCACCAATATTGACATTTCAAAATAACTGTTTATATTGGCAACCGATTCATCAGTAAAGCCTAGTCAGACTCCATTCGTACCAGTTTGAAGTTGTATTCTAATCAAGCTATTTTTAACAAAATGTATGTGAACAATTAAATATGATTAGATAGATAGCGTTGCTCCAGGCTCTTTATTTTATTTTTCTTAATCACGAAATAACATCATACCAAAAATTTAAAAATCCCCACACTTGTTTACCCCCCGAATTTGGAGTAAAAACCCCTCAGTTGATAACCCTGAAATAGAAACTGGAAATGTCAATGTCATTTGTCTTTATTTCCTACAGCTGATTTCATTTTTCGGAAGGGCAAAAGCTATAACTTTTCTGCCAAAACATATTACACATATCTCAAAAGTCTATTTTATTAATCCAGTTATAATATGAATCCATATAAAAAGTGGAACATACTATTGAACTAGTACTTAGTATACGTATATTTTAATACTATTTACTAATTATAGTTTGGAGCTCTTTAATGTTGAGTAAAACTGCCGTTGAAACTAAACTCAGGAAAATGTTTTAAAACATCATTATTTAAAATGTAGCTCATGATCTCCGTTCCGTCTCCATATAACTTAACAAACGTAATGCCCAGACTACGGTGCAGAATACTAAGTCGGATGCTCGCTATTGAGTGCATTCTTATTGTTTTTAAAATCACTGAGATGTTATATTCTACCAGAGAACGAAGGCATTAATACACCCTAAATGAACCACTTGCCACTTGCGGATGTTTTTGGTATAAGTCGTGAATAGAAGTCAATATTATCATCTATTTCGACAAAATATTTAAGATTCATGTATGTCTTCCCATTGTAGTGGCCTTGAGATGCGATCCAGAGGTTCGAGTTATTTTACTGGGGGAGAAGTAATTATAAATATCATATATTCCTAGTTATTGTAGAGTGGTAGAGTCCGTAACAACAATATGTTTTGCACGAATTGGCCGGCTCGACCGGTCAAATACCATGACCACACAGAAGACAGGCGTGAAGTAGAAGTATTCTATGTTTCGTCTCATGAGTGAAGTGCTGGAGGTCTAATTTCAGTCCTCTTTCTCGTCCTATCCTTTCCTAATAAGGATAGGATGAGAAGGTGAAGAGGATTGGACGGGGACGGGAGTATGTATGAGGAAAAAAGGAATATTTATTTTCCCGTCCATCCCCTCCTCTGTCCATTAAAGGTAGGCAACGCATCTGCGACTCATTGGATTGTTGCGGATGCCTATGGGTAGCGGCTCTTAATATCAAAAGAACGCTTGCTCATTTGCCACCTTGTTCCAATTATATTTATATTATTAAGCCGCGCAGGCGAAGTCGCGGTATACAGCGGTTGTGTAATAAAAAAGATAAGTTTGACAAACGTCCAGTCCAGTGGCGTAAAAACATGTAGACTCATGCGATAAGCTGCAAAATGTGTTTATTTTATAAATTGTTTTGATTTGAAATAAATACAATATAAACAAACAGTTTTGACTCCAAGTTTTGGGTTATATTTTATTAACTACTAACACTACAAAAAGGTTAATGGAAGTACTCTTGGAGTTAATCTACGACGAAATAAAAACTATTTTTTTTCGTTGGTCGATTTTATTTCTCGTTGACGAATTGTAGATCTTGTTTTTTTTTCTATCAAGGCAGAGGCCCCAAGTACTATTAGCCCGGGGCGCTACAAGCTCAGGGTCTGCCACTCTGTAAGTAATTAAATACATAATTAAATTCTTATCTTTAATATTTTGAAGTTATTGACAACGGGCGACCACGTGACGATATTATAAAGTTCTTTAATCTATTATAGAACATAATATAATTGTAATTCTTTAACATTAACATAAAAAAAAATAATGAAATAAATATTTTATGAATGATTTGAATGATTTTCACATAAATCTAAAGCCATCTTGAAAAACGATATATTGCGTGCAAAAATCTTTATGCATAACATAAGCTTTATATTCGGCTATGAACTGACTGCGTACGAACTCAAAAACACACCCTGGGGAAATATGCTGAATTTGCATTCGACTATAAAACAGAACAAGCACGCCTACACACAGATGCGAATATGTTAAAACAACAAAATGTTAAATCTAAAATTTCAATAAATATCAGTATATGAAAAATTTATTATAAGAGACGGATAAAGGTGGATGCATAATCTATACATATAATAAAAATGTAGCTGATCGCTGTCTGTACATGGAAGATATTTGAGAAAAATTATTATTGGAGGCCTTCATAAACGCAATAAAACCCAAAACAATGATTATTATAATTTTTGTCTGTTTGTCTGTGCGTTTATTCCCGCTAATCTCAGAAACTGCTTAATCGATTTGGGTGCGGAAAGAACCATGTCAAACATTTGTTCGATAAAAATGCAATAAAATAGCTGTTCAGTTGAATAGGTAGGAAAAGTTCACTTTTAGTTATATATTATGTTATTAATTATATAATTATATTTAAAATGATGATGATTGAAAGTTCAAAACAAGTTCAAAACAGGACAGTTTCGGTGATTTTGCAAGCATCAGCTAGACACGCTGTGCATTGAGATTTTCATAGTACACGCACGTATTTCGGAGACGCACGACGCTCCCTGGTAATGGTAAAAGCTATATTTGTAACGCAGTATTTAGACGTATATAGACTATTTTAGAAATTACGTATTTATTCTTATGTAAAATATTTTGATAGCTTCGGTTAGTAACTTATTATTCCCGAGGAGGGTTGGCGTTAGGCAGGCGCCCGGCTGTAAAAACTGTAGCCAGAACCTATATAGTATGGACTACGGTCACAGATTAAACATCATAACAATCATATGTGATTGTTAAACTATGTTACGACCATACTGTGTCGACCCCACATACGCGAAAAGGGCAGGGAGATGATGAGGTTACGGTAGTATTAAGTAGGTAATATCATTTCGTTTAAGTAAAATTGCAGGGCGGGTGAATCCGCGGGGCACAGCTAGTAACAAATAGTTACGAAAGATAAGAAAATCTAATTTTAATTCTATGCGTTAAGAATTCCTCAGAGGGGCTTACCAAGATGAGCATGGGGAAAGGGATTTGGGTCTCGCCCTAAATCTTGTAACCGAGATACAGTTCGACATTTTAGCAAGGGATACGAAATTGTATTGCCGTATCTTCGCCAAGCTGTACGCGTATCGTCACGTAATATTAAAATGGTCCCGAGACATATTTCTAGCGACATTGTTTTGTGATACCAAGTGACAAAGACCTAGGGAACTACTACTAGGAAATTTATTCAACTTACGAACTGGCTCTCGGAATGCAGATAATTAAAAAATAAAAACGAATACGAGATCACTGAGTAACATTAGAACGTATGATGATAACATTCTGACCTTTTGGAACAGAATTAAAAAAAAAACAAGATGTCTTTTGGTGTGAAAATTGTTCACGAGGTTAGAATAGTTACATTAGTATATTTAATGGAGGACTATAAAAACAAATACTGCGGAATAAGAACGCATTTGTATAGCGTTTTGTTCGCTTCTAATTATAGTAATATTAAAAATACCAGTAAAAACGAGTATAAATAGTAAACAAAGACGTCGGGGAAGGAATAAAAAGTGTCATAAAATGATACGACGGCTCACAAAGGCTATCTTATACTATGGGAAGGAAGTTATCGCTCGAAATCCTACAATTACACTCGAGAGGGAAATGTTGGGTGTTATTCTGAACTGAGAAGAAAGCGTTACGTGTTTTTTAAACGAATAACAAGGGATATTCTTCCTAAAGCTCGGGCTGCATTAAAACTAATGTAATAAGCTAGGATTACGTACAATAAAGTATGTTTAAAATAAATGATTACTGGTTAGTTATTGCGTGGTGTATAATAAAACAAGCTTTGTATATGAGATTTAGCTAATAATATATTAATAATAATTTAAGTTTTTTTTTTGCCACAATACGGCTACGTATGTGCATGGGCACAGTGACAGAAGGGAACTATATTATTGCCATAAACAAAACAAATTACATGTGCAATATTAATTGAACAGAGTTGGCCAGCGACAACAACAGCTTATTACTACTAAAGTATATATATATATATTACTACTACATCAACCTATAAAATAAACAACTTTTACATTCTTTTACAAGTTAACATAGAAGTACAATACAAAGTGTTCAAATTTTATAA
>JWHW01052147.1:21063-34149 GCA_000931545.1 Papilio glaucus | reverse complement strand
ACGGTATACGTAAAATTAAAACGTTAAAAATATTTTTTTTTCGTGTACTAGTTAAAAAAAATAATAATTGCGAAGTTATTTAATGCTTATTTACATTTTCGAATTGAAAGAATGACGTCCAAAAGCAGAATGGGTGATCTGTTAAATGAAATCAAATACTTCAGGGAAGACTTCAGCTCAACAAATTTCGCAGCAACGTAAATCCGACAACGTAAGTTCAACAACGTGAAATCAGAGATCCATTGTGCAGCACAGGGCATTCAAAATCTAATCAAAAAGTGGAACGACTTAGAATCACGCTTTAATGGTACGAAGAGTATCTGTGGAAGAGAAGATATCCGAGATTTCAATAATTGAAAAAGATTTAAATCGAGCCAACGAAACTATTCTCGAGTTGCAACATATAAATAACTCAAGACTAGTTATCTAGTCAAAATAATTTGGCGTTATCAGGTGTACCGTTACGAAGCGGTGAAAATCTGAACACCGTTCTAATCGAAGCATGCAGAGTGATGGACTTTACATTGCTCGATACGGACGTTGATACAATCCATCGTGTTCGCCCGTACAACAATACCGGCCCCGATGGAAACAAACAAACGCTGCGTCATCTATACATCATCGTTCGCTTTACCCAGCGCCGGCGCAAGGATCAGCTGCTGGCCTCCGTGCGCGCGCGCCGCGGCCTTACCACGGCGGACATAGGGATACCAGGCCCCGCACTTAACCTGTGCGACCATCTTACACACGCCAACAAACTGTTGTTAAAGCGGGCTCGGTCTAATCTCAAAGTTCAACGTAATTGCTCTTATATCTGGGTTAGAGATTCTAAGATACACATGAGAAAAAATGATAAATCCAATATTATTCGCATTTCAAGAATTTGACCTTCTAAAGGTAAGGGCTCCAGTACAAAACAAAACTCAAACAATGTTATATTCTTTTGTAAAAGCAATTCACCACTTCAAATTAATATTACGCCATTGTTGCTTAATTCGTATATTGACAGTCTTCACATAAAAATTATATCAACCTACTATATCCCCCTAAAATTTACAATAGTATCGTATGTAATATGTTTTATATATTATGTTTTATGTTATATAATAGTAAATAATTAAAAATGGCTAAGTTAAACTCCCTAAATATTTACTTCCAGAATGTGAGGGGACTGCGCACCAAGTCTCACTCATTCCTTGCCAGCGTTCTCCAATCTAATTATGATGTTATCTGTCTAACAGAAACTTGGTTAACGCCAGACTTCGACAACTCTGAGTATTTTTATAGTAATTATATTGTATTCAAAAGGGACCGTTGTTGTACCGGGAGGGGGTGAGGGGCGGAGGAGTGTTAATTGCGGTCCGCAACGGGCTAGTTGTACAGCAGCGGGACGCGTTGCGCTCGGCACACAACTCCGAGGAGCTGTGGCTTACATGTCTTATTAATTTAAACACAAAGGATACAGTTACTTAGTTTTATTGCGTGCTGTATGAGCTAATAGAAATGTTTGTTCCTAAAAAACCTATGAAAGTTAATAAAAGATATCCGCACTGGTACTCTCAACCTCTATTAAAACTTATTCGGGAAAAAGTAAAAGTGCATAGAAATTGGAAAAAACATAAAAATTATCGAGACCTAGAAGATTTTAAGTTTTTACGCAAAAGGGTAAAATTACTTGAAGCTGAGTGCTATCGTAATTATATATTGTATGCTGAAGATAAAATAACTACATCGTACTGGAGTTTGCTAGTGTGGTTTGGAGCCCCCGGTACGGGGTACATGCCGCCAGGATCGAAAAAATACAAAATATATTTTTGAAATTCCTGGATTTCAAGTCTCATACAGTTATGGATTCCAATAGTTGCAATCAGCCACAATATGGAAACATAAAAAAATCGAAGAATTTACCTCGACGCTACCTTTTTATACAAAATTATTAACAATTACATTGATTCTCCCCCTCTTCTTGAACTAATTTTACTGAAAGTCCCACACTTCAATACACAATATAAGGATACATTTTATGTTACATTGTTTCGGGCGAATTATTGTAGGAATTCATTTTTCCCTCATTATTGTAATTACTACAACAATTTTCTCAGTGAGGTTGACATATTTTCGAATAATTTAACATTATACAAGCAGAAAGTGCGTGATATGCTTTATCAACATAGTTAAAGAAACTTGAAAATATAGTAATTAAGTGTTTCAAATATTAAAAGTACTATAGGCCTTTTCGTGTGCATTGTACTATGTATCCCTATTGTTTTATGGCTGTTTGATACCTGATAAATAAATAAATAAAATAAAAAAGAATACAATCACAATAAAAACTTATTTATTTGAATGGCTGCTAGCTGGAAAGCTTGAAGGCCTACAGGCTATGGTGAATTACTTTTATACTCACCATAAACCATCATAACTAGAGGAAACAATAAGGCTGCCGTCTCTATTGAAATGCACTGCTGAAACTGGGTCTGAGTGTGCCGGTAATGTCTTCAAACATTTACCTGAAAAAATGTCAGATTTACATAACAAATCAGCTAAACTATTTAAAATAAAATTATATGAATAACCCAAAAAATTAGTACACATTTAATAAATAAGCCAATGCATATAAAATCAATACAATAACAAAACCAATTTCGAGCATTTAAAATATAGACCCAATTACATTTTTTGTGATTATAGATACCAAAGGAGCAATAAGCTTTTTTATTGACTACATAAACACATACCTGTTCTAACATCCCATATTCGGACACTTTCATCAAAACTTCCAGAAACAATAAGGTTGCTTTGTGGGTTGAAATTACAACAAAATACATAGTTACTGTGTCCTTTCAGAGTCTTCAAACATTTTCCTGAACTCAGTTCCCAGACCTGTAACATGAATGATGCACTTACATTTTTCAGTTTCAGTGGTAGAGCAATACACAACAGCATATACTGCATGCATGAAATGGACAGGCTTAACCCAGAAAGTGCAGTGACCTTACAGATTGGTAGGTCCCCACTAAAGCATTGTAAGTTAAAAAAGAATGTTCCATAATAATCGTTTTTCTATCACATAACTTTAAACTTTCGTGGTTTTTAGTAATACAAGGTTTGTAAGAATATAGTTTCTTGTTTTTCTATCTGTTGTCTCCTTTTATTCACTAACCCCTTGGGCTTCACACAGTGTTGATAGTGTTTATGTTACTGGATCTACATGTGCATATATATAACCTTATTTATATTCATTTGTTTCTATGAATATAAACAGTTATGAATCATCTTTGGGTTAACTCTTCTCCCAAACACCTGTATGTACAACTAAGGCTAGTAATGCAGCAACTCATCTAATTGTTGTGACATTTAGGATAGTGATGACACAACATTCATAGTTGCCATGTATGGTAAGTAATGTTTGTTTACAAAAATTCTATCTTGACTTGAAAAAAACTCTAAATGTAATCCATCACTTCAGGCCTATTTGATAAATATGTCAGAATGCCAGAAATTACTCTAAACAAACAATTTTATCTATCTGGGTCTCACTTATCTCTAAAGATATTCAAACAGCGTGAGAAAATTTGTATAAAATGCCTGGCCTAAAATTCATTTATTTTCATTTGGTAGAAATTTCTTTGAATTGTTGTTAATGTCGTGATTATTACAAACCACCTTTAATACTAATAATGTAGCCTCATTTTTTATCTTGGCAAAAGTTATCAGTAGCAGTGGGGTGGTAAGGGACACATTGTTTCCATCCTACAGGGAAGTCAGCAGTAGACTTTTTTGATTAGAAATATAATCACAACTGTTACAACTAAAAGAATATTGGTGATTTTAGCTATCTTATGTTATCGAAGCTATCATTTTAGTTAGAACAGTGTTAATGAACATATTATCGAATATTTTAGAGCCGTCAGCTGTTTTGGTATAAAAATTTGAAGTTACAAAACAGTACAAAGAATACAAGGGACTACTAACAATGATGTCTTAATTTGTTGAATTATAGTGCGCAATAATCTTTGGAGTAAAAGATTAAAGAACTTATATTTTACCAAACTAAAGAGAGATCATACATTTCATTATCACAAAACTATTTGGACACAAGTGAAATATAGAAGTTGTGCTATGTAAAGTTACATAGTTAAGATAGTTATAGATAGATAGGTCAGAGGCTGATACATGAAGAGGTTGTACCCATAAAAGCTGTTAAAGGTGTCCAACAAATTCTTAGGTCATAAGGTTGGACATAACAAGTCTAAATATTGACTTGCATTAAAATTAAGGTATTGTCGTAAGGGTTTGAGTTTACTAATCTGTTTGACACAAGTTAAAACAGGCTGTCATATAAAGTAAGTTAAACACAGTTTAGATTCTAAATTAATATTACAATAACATTATGACAATTAATATAACCATGAAATACACAAAAGTATTGTGTCATATATTTTCTCAAACACTAGATATGCATGTAACATGTAACGCTTTTAAATGCTGCACATAGCACAAGCTTTAAACGTAATGGCGTCAGTTTGTACCATGTAATATAATGAATAAAGTAAGTTACAAAAACTACATTTTAGAAAAGGTATTTTTGTATGTCATTATGTTTTATAAAAAGACTGCAATTTTGTGTACAAAACTTGATTAATCTTAATACTACACGAGGTCAATATGCCTTTAATGGCTTGGACTGTTTGGTGTTTTTTCTCTGCTTGTAAAAATTGAGATAAATACCATGACAATTACATCATACTTTTTTCTGTGCAATAAATTTTTGATCATGGCACATTTTAACACTAATTATAGTAAGAAATTAATACAAGCTCACCTTTAATGTCTTGTCATCACTTGCACTGACTATCAACCTGCTGTCTGATGACCAAGCCACATCACTGATTCCCATCTTATGTCCAGCAATAGTCTTCTCAAATTTTCCATCATAAGCACCCCACACCTTGATAAGTTTGTCTGCAGCTGAAATGTTATATGTTGCATTTTTTATAAGCAAATCAAATAACATAATATTCAATATTGTCAACTGACCAAACAAGTTATTGTAATTTTTGCCATTTTAGGTGGGCACATAAACTGCTCACACATGGCACACAAAATATTAAAAACAAATGAAGTGAGTAAATTAGATATTCCAGTGTAGAAGACATAATTGCTAAACAGCTCTATGTATCTATATATCTCTCAGAGATATGTCTGTTATCTTTACAAATGTAAAAAACAAAAGATACAAAATTATCACATAGTAAATCAATGACACTGTATATGTTTATAAAGCTTTATGATTAAGGTGTGACATAAGTGTGACATTATAAAAATTATAAAATTGTAACACTAAGCAATTTACATAGTAGGGCATTACGGACATACCAGTAAAATTCTATGACTGGTGCACATCATACTAATATTATAAATGTGAATGTTTGTATGTATGGATATTGTTGATCCTTCATGCAAAAACTACTAATGAATTTTAATGAAACTTTTCAATAATATAGTTTATACATCAGACTAATATATATAGGCTATAATTTATAAAGATATTGTGTAAATTGCCCAAAATATAAAATAAGTGTCAAGTAAAGAGGAAAAAATCTATTTTATGTGAGCTATTCTGGTGTGCACTGCAATATTAGACTGTTAAGAGTTACATGTATATAACATATAATGGAAATGTTTACCTTAAATAGTCCTACAAAAAATCCCACAAAAGCATCTATCTTTTATGTCTAAGCCATTATCGCCAAAATACTGAACCATCTATTGAAGTAGATAGAAAATTCCCTTATTTACATTATTCTTCATTTTTTAGAAAAAAATAATAAAATCATAGTTAATTATATATTTTTTTGAAAATTGAAGAATGAGCAAGAGTTTTAGTGTTAATAATGATGTGAATACTGTATCTATCATGATTTCTTATATTTATGTAAATATAACTATAACATTGGAATAAAAATAATTTTACAAATTTTATCGCATATATTTTAAGTATTTATTCCTGATGTTTCAAATACTTTACAGTCGCTCATGGTCAGTCAGTCACCCCCCAACCGTATAACAAAAACTTTATTTTAACATGATAAAACCAAAATAGTAAAATAGATAAAAGTAAAATTAGTTTAATTCCAGAGGCATACTATATAATTATAAAATTTATAGGAAATATATACAAAATAGAACTTAGCCCACATGCCTTAATATAAAAGATAAAGTAAAACTTTTTGCTGTATCAAAGAATAAAAGTTCAATATATCTGATCTTTACCTTTCTAGGCTGTCAATGCAGTCTAAATTAAAATACTAAATACTTAAAAGTTATGTTCTATGAATAAAATCAGGTTTTGAGATATAAAAGAAATATATCATGAAAACATTGTTTAGACAGATCTGCTAGCAAAAAACAAGACAGTAAAAGCATTTAACACTATACAGAAAACCTTATATGTAAGACAAAAAACACAATATATGCAAAAAAGAGTATTATAAAAGAGCAAAAAGTATATATTGAGTATTGTCAGTGAAGGTCACTCATTACCTATATGTACAAAAGAATACTGCATATTTATTGGGGAGCAAATACGAAATACGTTAACTTTCAATAACTTCAAGGATATAAATGGCACTAATCTATCTCAATAAGTCACACGTCACACGTCTAAAAAAAATGTTAATGGGTACAAATATATAAATTTCTGAGATGCAACTTTAAGATCTATTCTTATGGAGAAACTAGTGTCGGCAATACTCACAGGAACTTGCAAGCCATTCTCCATTTGGACTGAATTTTACCGATGACACAGCTTTCGTGTGCCCCGCAAGAGTAAATTTGAGAGTGTAATTCGGCTTCTGAAAACGAACATTAAAATTAGCGCCAAATCGCACGTGCTCGGAACTAAAAGTTACATAAACATGTGCAACCGCCAGATTGACTTAAATATAACTATTTAGTATTAAAAACTCTTAATACTCACTGCTACTGATGATTTATTTGACTGTGAAGTACTTTGTGATAAAGAATTCGAGCCGGATAAGTTAGTGGAGGGCCCACCGTGAGTTTGGTGTGCCGTAGGATGGCCAGGCCCGGGTCCTAGCGGCACCATGTTTCAACTTTCGACGCACTAATTCTTGTTATGTTCGTCACCCAAAACAATCACTAATAATCACTGAACAACGACGCAAATCTGTCTTTAGTAAAGATAAATCCGAAAACTTATCACTCACTGGCGGCGTTCCATATAAATCAACGAAGATTTTTGAAGAACATTCCAAATGCGAGCGTCCCAATGCGTGCATTTCGCGAAGAACGAACAATGATGCCAACCTAACAGTAATACAGAAGTAATCTCCTCCCGTCCCGCACTACACCTTGACCCGTACAGATTACGTCATTTAAATTATTTTTTTAATTTTACACGTCACATCATAAATATTAAATCAAGGGGCAGTTTTTTTTTGATAACTTTTACTTAAAATAATAGACTTAATTACTAAAAGACAATTGCAAATATAAGTTTTTTGTTTAAGAATAACAGAATGTATATTGAGGTTGATGATGGTAATGCCATGTATAACTCTTTTACTCTTAAAACAGGTTTATTATACAGCATTACTTACGAATATCTATTTATATTATTTTATTTATTTATTATAGTGTATGTAACGTAAATATGCGACATTTGAGCAATTGTCTTCTTCATTTTTTTATATGGCAGGCATTCTTGACCTCTCTGACATATCCAAGGTTGAATTTGACAATTAGCCTTGCTAACAGTCGTCGGCAAAATATATTTAAAATTAATTGTTTCCTGTAAAGTAACAAAATGGCTTTAAACAAACTCAGTATTGATGCCCTAAATTTAGCCGGAAAACGTGTCCTAATGCGGTAAGTACATTACAGTTAATAAGTCGGATATATCAATAAATTTAACTAATGGGTCACTAAAGGACACCGGTATTTTAGTACTACCATCGTTTTTTTTCTTTCAGAGTTGACTTCAATGTACCACTGAAAGACGGAGTCATCACTAATAACCAGCGAATAGTAGCTGCCCTTGACTCGGTTAAATATGCGCTGGATAAGGGCGCTAAGTCTGTGGTTCTTATGTCACATTTAGGTCGTCCGGATGGGCAAGCCAATTTAAAATATACTTTGAAACCTGTGGCAGAAGAATTGAAAAAACTTTTAAACAAGTTAGTAGAGAGAAATAATAGATAATTCTATCTGCAATTAATTTTTGTTTTTCTTGTATATTAATGGATCAGAGTTATCCAGATCAAAATGTTATTTTTGTGGATAGAAGTGATGTCTTCCTGCTCAGTAGATAAATAAAATTCCATGTACGTTAACCTACTGAGCAGAGCCTATTGACAGATACATTGTATGTTTATCTGTCTAACATTTTTGTATCCTGTATCAAGCTATTGATCTGTATTGTCTAAAAATTAATATTTATGTTATTTTAAATATTTTTAATACAAAATTAAAAAATGACTGTCACCTTTGTTAAATATTTTTTAAGAATACTGTTAATTTATTTATCTATAAACAATTTTTTAAGGGATGTGACTTTCCTGTCAGACTGTGTTGGCTCTGAAGTGGAGTTAGCCTGTGCTGATCCTCCGGCAGGTTCAATAATTTTATTAGAAAACCTCAGATTCCATATTGAGGAGGAAGGCAAAGGTGTTGATGCAAGTGGAGCCAAGGTGAAGGCTGATGCTGAGAAAGTGAAAGCTTTCAGAGCCAGCCTTAGAAAGTTGGGAGATGTTTACATCAATGATGCTTTTGGTAAGAATTAGGAAAAATATATTTCCACTACTCATTTTTTATTCTGTTTTAATATACTGCATTGGTTAGAATTAGTTCATACATACTGATATTAAACTTTACTTTACAGGCACAGCCCATAGAGCTCATAGTTCTATGATGGGTGAAGGTTTTGAACAGAGGGCCAGTGGTTTCTTACTTAAGAAAGAGCTTCAATACTTTGCAAAGGCTCTTCATGAACCTGAAAGGTACACATCTTATTACATGACATCCAGTGCTGGTTTTTGGGGGGGAGAGATGGAGGATTGGAATGAGGTATTCCTGCATCCTCTCAACACCGTGTCCATTCTAAGGAAATGCACAGAATTCGTAAACATAACATCTTTATTTTAAACTCTTTAGAGTTGCTTTTGGTTCTCGCAACGTTCGGGTTACGGTCGGGTTGTACTTGTGGTCATGTTGACAACCTAATGTGAGGGTGTTGGTTTTCTGCCCCTGAATTATAAAATGCAGCCTTTTATTAATTACATAAACTCTGAAATAGATTTTATATTATATATAACCATAGCATCTAACATAAGATAAACAACAACTTGTTGTTATTAAGTTTTTAAGGGGAATTTAGTATAATTGGTAAAATAGATTCTTATATTTTTGATATAGACCATTCTTGGCTATCCTTGGAGGAGCCAAAGTTGCAGACAAAATCTTGCTCATAGAGAATTTGCTTGACAAAGTCAATGAAATGATCATTGGTGGAGGTATGGCTTATACATTCCTGAAGGAAACCAAGGGTATGGCTGTAAGTAATTTCTTCTTTTTTATTAATCACTGTTTTCAAAATAAAATAAAATAAATTTCTTGTCACTAAAATATGTAAAGGAAAGAGGTTATCTAACATCCTTTAACCGTTTTTTACAGATCGGTAATTCCTTATATGATGGAGAAGGAGCAAAGATTGTAAGCAAGTTATTGGATAAGGCAGTCAAAAATAATGTTAAAGTTCATTTGCCTGTAGACTTTGTCACCGCTGATAAGTTTGATGAGAATGCTCAGGTAATATTAGTTCTACCTTATAAATCAATGACAAACAACTAAGTTGTAAAAAATTGACACTTGAAACAAAATATTTAAGAAAAATCTAATTGCTGTTGTGTTTTGTATTATCAAAACTATTTACTGTTATTTAGGTTGGTACAGCTGATGTCGATTCTGGCATCCCTGATGGCTGGATGGGACTTGATGTTGGACCAAAAACAAGGGAACTTTTTGCGGAACCCATTGCAAGGGCTAAGGTTATTGTTTGGAATGGGTAAGTGTGAGCCTTAATATACAACTATACTTAACTATGTACCTGTCATGTATGTTTGTTTGACTTGGTTTACATCTAACATTCGCAAATATGTAGTATATAATAAAAATTCATGATATTCTGTATGATGTATTTGCACAATTATTCAGATGATTAATCATAGGATGAATGATAGATGCAAAAGTGAGTGGCAGTGTAGTTCGAGGTCAGCCTAGACAAACTTATACTGACCAGATTGGTGACATACTAAATAAAATTAGTATTAAGAGTACTCATAATGATGTACATGTAGGAATGTAGAAGAAGGAAATCCATAATGTTCCCCTAAACTACTGGGTTAGGAATGTAAGTTAATCATTCCATTTAACTTAGATTTTGAAGATCCTAATTGACATAGAGTTAAAGGCCTACTGTATTTTATTTGATTCCCAATGGTTGTTATATTAATTAAAATTATTTATATTTATAAAATTGTAAATGAAAAATTATTTACATAAAAGTTTATTTTTGCATAATTATTAAAAGTACATTTTAATAGCAGTTCATTTTTCAATGTAAAAACCTAGCCCAGCCGGTGTGTTTGAATTTGAAAAGTTTGCTGGTGGCACACGAGCTCTTATGGATGGTGTTGTGAAGGCAACCAACAATGGTGCGGTTACCATTATCGGTGAGTTATTTTCATTTCTGTTTATATTGTTCATACCCTCAACACAGTAACGAAATACTTGTTTAGGCCATGTGATGGGACCACACTTAAAATTGCTTCATGTTCTAATATGATATTATATTTAATATTTTTTTCCTCAGTTAATTATTTTGATTCCTGTTACTCTTGATATGGTATTATAGCACACCTGTAACTTCCGCGTAAGAGTGTTGCCACACGGGCATTGCGTCGTTGCATTGCTGTGATTTTGACGGACACGAACGCGACATGCAAACAGCAAGCTCAGAGTGTGTGTGTCAGTCTGTGAACGACAATAGATTTGAAGTTTGATACTATAAAAATACTGAGCTGCGTTGGCTGCGGCGCTGCAACGTGTAGCCCCCCCGCGCGTCATCTCTCTAGCCCCATGTGCGTTGCGCACTAGTTATGACAAATGTAGTAAAAAAAAACGTTTCTTTTTATACAGGTGGCGGCGATACGGCCACATGTTGTGCCAAGTGGGGCACCGAGGACAAGGTCTCGCATGTCTCCACAGGAGGAGGCGCGTCGCTAGAACTGCTCGAAGGTATGTTCTTTGTCTATATCTTTGACTAGCAATCCGGCTTTACTGGGATATATATGTACATACACAAATAAAAGAACTTTCTATTGGTGTAAAAAATTTAAAATTCGGTTCAGTGGTTTTTGTGTTTATACGGAACAAACAAACAACAAATCTTTTCTGTCTGTAATATTAGTATCGTTTAAAACATTTTTACGAAGCGAAGCGCCAATAGCCCAAGGGATAAGGGTACGAACTGCGAAACATGCACAGCAAGGGTTCGAATCCGCCATTCGACTATTGTCGTGAACCATTTCTGGGAATGGTTAAAATAAATATTAGTAAATTATTCCAATAATCTACTACGGTCGTGCTAAAGTAGTGGAAAAAGTGCACGGAGAAGAATATTTTTTATGAACTTTAAGAGTCTTATATTGGTTTTTAATTCTATTATTTTCGTTTAATAATAATCGTATACAATGAAGGTTGGATTAATTTTTAGCAGTCGCCGTAGCCGAAGTCGGCAGTGATGTAATTATTATTAGTATTTTAAAATAAATATGTATATAGGCAAATACATACTTTACTTGCTAAATATTAATAACAATAATGTTTAACGAAACAATCAGCGAACCATCTGTTCGCGTGTTCGCCCGAATAGATCAATCATCTACAAACATTATTTAGTCGCCGGGCAGCTGTCGTCGACTTCGATCGAAAAATTATTATATTAGTAGAATACACATAGAATGATAGATAAGAATAGATCTATGCTCAAGCCGTATTTTTACAATAGAATTAAAAATTACCCGATTGAATAACTGTAAGGGTTTTATGCTGACCTCGTATAACACTGACAGGTACATTCCAGGGAACAACAGGAATCTAATGACACCTCACTCATCAAAATCGATTAAGCAGTTTAGGCTACAGTTCACAATGGAACGGATATTCGTATATATCCGCGATAAACATCGAACTCTCAGTCGGGTAATTAAATAAATATAATCAGTAAGCTTGGCGGAGATTACGTATTTCCATCAGGCATGGTCCTAGCACACCTCTCGAATTTTTCCAAACAAAGGATTTTACGTTAAAATTCATAAATTCCATAATATTTTTGAAAAACAATTACATTGTAACAGTAGATATCCATATTATATAGACTTTACTTTGTTTCACGATTTCCACAAAATTACAACATTTCTGATGCAAGTATAAAAAGTGTAATGGCCGCCATGTATGGTAAATGACCTTTGTTTACAAAAAATCTATCTCGCTGTGAAACATGGTGCTGTGATACATTTTTACATTTACTCTTACATGCTCGTCGGTTTAAGTTCGTTGAGGATATCCCGCACTAAAACTACCCTTCGAAGTAAATGTTTCTCAATTTTAGCCACAACGTCTTTTTTAAGCACATACTTTTCTTTTATAGCGCTATTTCTATCATTTAGAGTATTTATTTAACTACCATATTTCTCAAGTCGTTAAGTTTTCTGGTAGATTTCCGTAGATAGGATTGCATAGGACAAGATTCCTAACTCCCGCAAGTCAGGGCCCTGATAAATTAGTTATTTCATATGGTTAATCTCTTTTCCAGGTAAAGTCTTGCCTGGTGTAGCGGCACTCTCCGATGCCTGAGCTGTGCGGCAGTATGTGATTAACACCACTAAGACTAGTTGCTCTAAAATATAGTAAATATTTAAACAAATTATTAGCTTACTAACTCATTGTTTCTATTTCATTATACGTGTGTTGCGTAGAACTATTGATTGTAAGAATAAATGT
>JWHW01052147.1:0-17991 GCA_000931545.1 Papilio glaucus | reverse complement strand
ACCCAGCCTTATCACTAACGATTATTCTACACCTGTTAGCGTTAAATATACTCTACATAATTTACATTTAAATATAAAAAATACACATTTCCTTTTATATTTATGCTCTTTATAGTGCCTTGGTAGACTTCTTTGAATACGTTTTTTTGTTTTAAAAGTTAGTAAGTTCTGTTTTTTTTTTTTTTAATATGAGTCTTACTTTTCCATCCATGGCATTTATACTAAAGTAGGCCAGGGGAATTTTTTGTTGATGAATAAATTCCGAGGCTAATTTTTTTATTATTGAATCGAGTTTAATAATAATTTAATCGTTAGATAGCTTAATTATTGTAAAGTAAGATGGAGAAGTCAGTTGGGCTACGGCCGGCACGAACAGGTAAGTTATTCATCCATTAAATGTAAAAACTCACTCCTTGAGTTACATTTGGGACCCCAACACTTCGGTAAAACGCGGGTACCGACATATTCCACGGCACATATAAAAATAATATATATAATATGAAATGAAAACTTCATGTTTTTTTATAGAAGTAGGTGGCAAATGAGCGATTGGATATGCGTGACCTACCTTTAACTAATAAAGCAAGGGTTAACCAAAAAAGGAATATACCTTTTTCTATCCATCCCCTCACCCAACAAATCATCCTAATATGAAAGGATATGAGGGATAATAATAAGGATGGGAAGGGGAAGAGGACCAAAATCCGGAATCACACTCATCAGACTAAACGCACAATACTTCAACCTCACGCCTGTCTTCTGAGGTCGTGGTATTTCACCGATCAAGTCGGCCCATTCGCGCAACAGATGTCATTGTTGCGGGCTCTACCACTGTACAATGTGTGTCACATGTCATATGTCCAACGCAACAAACTCTTTTGCTTTGATAAGCAATTTGTTAAGATATTTTTTATGTATAGGTACCTAACTATCGTGTCCAATCTAATGAACCTCACCTATGATTATCTTCCGTTCTAACTTAAACTTTAACGTAATAACACAAGCAAAGTTTGCGATTTGACTTCGACAGATTATGAACTGTCGAGAGTGAGATGTCAAAATGTGAATGGCCACTTAACATTTATCGTTTATCCTATAAAAATATTAATAAAATATAATTTTTAATCTGCAGTTAAGTTAGGCCAGTCCGAGTACACATGATTTAGAGCAGAGATCGACAACAGGCGAACGGCGAAATATTGTTAAATAATATGAATAGAAATAATATTTACATGACATCTCACAACTTTTTATTGCGGAATAACTCTGTCCAATAGGCATAACTCTTGGCATTTTTTTTTACATTTTATGTTTTTGATGGAATATCAGTTCAAAATTATTTAATAATACCTACATATTACCTAAATAATATTTTCATGTAACTTCTTTCACTATTATCATACTTTTGATCATCGAAACTTTATATTTTTTAATGTAACTCGATAAAAAGAATCACTCGTATCCGCACTTCGATATTTTTTTTGACTGTATCCAGACCTCACTTAAAACTACTCGCCGACCTCTGACTTTGAGATTTACACAAACCAGTGACCCGAGCGCTATTACGCGACCCGCACTGATTTGATACAAATAGGAACACACATACATATATATCTGGGAGTTTAATGAAATGGAATGAAGCTGACTAGATTGGACTCCGTACGCAAATAGAAATGTAGGAATAAGCCCGTCGGCGTTTTATATGAGTATTGATTGATTTGAATTGATTACTTTAGAGGATGAGTTTATCGTCGTACAGTAAGATTATATATACGTGGCGATGCTAGGCTAAATTTTAAACAAATGTAGGCTACAAGTTTATATTCTCATGTAGATTTCTATGGTAAAACAATTATTTAAAAAGGTTCAATAGTTTCCATTATTAGGAACATATTTTTTTTTTCTTTTCATAATATTTTATAGACAAGTGGACCCAGAAGACATTGTTTTGCATGGTATCGCTTGAATGCTATTAGATTGTTGCGCTAATGTTTTTCTTAAAAAAAATCAAACATAAAAAAAACATAAATGAAAGATATGTTTGAATTTTGATGGCAGCAATAATTATGAATCTAAATCATTATTATCATCATAAAGATACGCTCTCACCTCCATTAATTTAATCGGGATGGATAAAAAATTTATCAGTTTGTTCACCAAAGTTTTTATATTCAAATTTTATTTATAAAGATCGATTGTTTTGTCATTGAGTAGTTTAGGAGTTCGATTGTATAAGTTAACGGAACCAGTTGCAGTCTGGTAACCATGGTAAGCGGTGATTCATTATGCAGTCACAAAAACCTTGAAAAGATTTCACACGCTATGTGTTTTGTATCAAATCTGCCAATTCTTTTACCACACTCTGATGTTATAATTGTAATACATATACAAATATAATTACAAAACTATTACTAACATCCAATAAATTATTTGGTGGCCGCTATGCATAGGTACCTGATATTACAATTACTGTACTCCGCTAAAACTTGGTTTCTCCATCTATAATCTATACATATAATAAAAATGTAACTGATCGCCGTCTGTACATGGAAGATATTTGAGAAAAACTATAATTGGGGGCCTTCATAAACGCAATAAAACCCAAACCAATAATTATTACATTTTTTGTCTGTTTGGCTGTGCGTGCGTTATCGCTAATCTCAGAAACGGCTTAACCGATTTGGGTGCGGTTTTCACTAATGTGTTGTGGTAAGCTTCACTTAACATTTAGTGTTTTTTTTTATCTCAATCGGTTTATAAATAAAAAAGTTATATGCATTTAAAGAATCATGTCAAACATTTATTCGGTAAAAATGCTATAAAATAGAGTACTATTATACAGATTATTACTGTTAGATAAGTAAGATAACTTGCAGGGCGGGTGAAATCGCGAGGCACAGCTAGTGTTTGATAATTTTGTGTATATTTAAAAAAGAAAATAATGTCATAGTGAAAATAATTAATTTCCATCAGCTTAGCTTTTTCACTTAAACACTCCTAATGTTACGTAACACTAACATACAAAATGTAAAATAAAACCAACAGAATATTAAAAAGTAGAACTAGGATAAAAAATAGCGAACAGTTTATTTTTATCACTTGATGCATTCTTTTCAGTGCAGAGCGCTTTGAACAAAGAACCTTTCTGCATGAACAAAGGAGAGAGATTAACGGAATATTTGCAACCGACACCTTTATTGAATGAATATATTAAATTTGGCAAATCCTTATTAAATACTTCTACGAAAACAGAAAACTGTACACTAAGTCCAACATACATAAGGGAAGGGTGACTTCAATTTTTATATATATTTATATCTTTAGTACCTACATAAAATAATTCATGATAATAAATGAATTAATAAAAATCTACTTTATCATACAAAAAATATGCTAATTTTATATATTTCAATAAATCGTCAATTCCAAGACATGATTTCGTCCTTATATTGTTGATAAAAAATATACTTTTTTTTGTAAAAAATAATGAACTACTTGTATTTGCGTGTTTTTAACGGCACTGAGTCTGGAACTACTCGTCCATGCAGCTTACCCTTTAAGTATCCTATAGGCAGACAGCTGCAAAACTCAATTACGTTAGATAGATGACCCGATACCATTTGCGATATGAATAAAAAGAAAGTAAACGGTCTTAGCAGGTGATATTCTATTCGTATTAGCTTTGCCTGATGCATGATTTTATGTATCACTTTGTATATTTTTTATGAGATTATAATAACAGCTGTTGTATCTGTTCAGTATAATTTTACGAAACCTTTGCATAGACAGACTTGTGTTAAGAAAAACACAAGGCAGTACAAATTAATAAAATCCGTTACTTCATAAATGATAATGAGCCGTTCCCGTTTTTCATTTTTCACCAAATAATTAAAACTATTTTTCCTTATTCTTTTTTATTTTCCATCTAACAGTCATAACTTCAGTCTGCTAACTTCGTTTATTAATGACAATAAATAGGATTTAAAAATAGATTTACATTTCTTTCCGTTTTTGTTTTCTACAGATAATTAATCAATCATGCCGGATTGGACTTGGCTGCTGCTCGCGGCGTTATTCGGCGCGATGTCCGCGTTGGCTATACCCGTGGCACTGCTGATTTACTTCGTCAGGCCTTTCGAAAAGAAACCGACCATAGAGGAACAATGGTCTATGCCAGTCACCTTACCACCGGTAAGCTTTTTTTATTAAATTGTTTTACATATTTCTCGGTGTTATGGTAATTATTATGACCAATCATTTGGCAACGATCATATTAACCGACATAAGTAATAATTTAATCTCAACTTTAGTTACTGATGACTGAATGATCGTAGGTTAATATTTCAATTTATGAATTAAAAAAAAAAAAGTAATTTTTACGAATCTACGTTATTTCGCTATGTCTCTAGGGTTAAATGAAAATATAAAATACCAGTAACACAAGTTAAGTCAAAACCAAATAAGTATGTGACTAAAAAATATGTGAAAAATGCTTTCAAAGGTGTACATGAACTTTTAAAGAAAGTTAGTCACATGTTTCCCGTATTGTATGTTTCTCTCAGTAGGTATTGTTGGGTTTTATTTCTTCCCTTACAGCTTTTTAGGTCGTAAAATAATCGTAAAAATCAGTATATTGTGTGTCGGGACGTGTCGCACGGTCGACGAATCTGGAACAAGCGGAGACTTTGCAATTAATTTTATATTGTCTTATGTGACAACCAAATCAGCCATGAAAACCAAACCAAAAGAGTTACAGATGTTCTCAGCCTTTGTATACGTAGGAATAATAAGGACCTGCAATGTGTGACCTCCTTCTTCGGATTAAATTCAGAAGTATTACTTATGTTTATAACCTGATGTCCTAGGTGAACGTCGAACGCGGTAATGCGACGCGACGTGATGAGAAAATATCAAGTAGTAGTTGTATGTATTTGTGGCACAATAAGTCTCGCGTTAAGTATTGGTCGCGTCGCGTCGCATTCCGTAGCTCACCTAGGACAACGGGTTACATATAGAAGCTGAAACTGCTGCCACTGCCACATTCATAGCATACTAATAACAAGAATTATTTTTCTATTCATGTTTTTGTTTTCTTAATTCATCGTCGTCGTGTTCAAAACTTAAACGCTACTTTTTATGGTGAAAGTATTTTCATTTTTTGTTGAATAATTCCTTAACTTTATGTAAAACAATTCCTTTTTTAAATGCCCAATGTTCGCAGGGCCAATTCACGACACCAGTTATTTCTTGGCGCCGCGCCAATGAAAAGCAAAGGCGAAGCCTCCGCAAACATGTTGTTTATGGCCAAGCGCCCACCATTAAAATGAACGAGCGACCCTAAATCACGGCTTTTAATTATTCTGTTCGTGAATTCGTTAGTGCCCGTAAACTAGGCTTGGGTAATCATGGTTTTATGTCCAATGACCCTTTTACGATTCCAACCGCGACATCTTAATGAACTTGTCATTGAAATTAGATTGTTGGCATCATTATTTCAAAGCTGCGTCCTAATTTTTGAAGTGAAAACTTCATTAGCTGCGTTATACGATATTTGGTTGGGGAAAATCTTATAGGTTCGCGTGAACAACTCAACATGCATTAGAAACACGCGTCAGTAACATGCTTATTTGAATTTGGAACAGTTTCGACGAATTTGTGTATAATTTATTTTTCTCTTCAATTTTAAATTTTATTCTTAATTTACATGGGTTCATTTTTGTTTATTTATTTATTTTTGAAGTATTGTCAGGCCTTCCCACCTGTTTTGAGTTTTCACTTTTGTCAGCAGTCCTTATGACTGCCAGTATTTCATGAAAATCAATACAAAAAACTTTTCGTCATTCCACGTTTTTATCCTAGCTCTAAATACAATTGATTTTGAAATAACATTTAATTAGTCTTGCACTAAAAATGTACACCAAACTAGTACAAACTAGTACATAAGATCTGCAGCATAATTTAACACAAGGTAAACTACATCTTTACAACATAAAATAGTATATTATTAGCAATTACTTTATTATTACAAGGTCAGTACGCAAGTATCTAGAGCAGTGATTCTCAACCTATGTTCCGCGGCACTTTTGTGTGCCGCCAAATTTCAAAAATGTGCCGCGAAATTCTTCCAATATAAAATGATGTGCATAATTTCAAATTATATAAATAAAAATTCTTTTTTCTAGCTTGAAATTAATCCCTTAATAAATGTTTAAATATTATTTAAACATATAATAGTTTCTTTTGCATATCAAAAGTTTTTTTATAAACGCTTATGCAGTGTTTTAGGAAATAAATGGTTTTTATATTTTTCTTTGTGTGCCGCCAAATTTTTTAATTGTTAAATATGTGCCGCAACAAATAAAAGATTGAGAAACACTGATCTAGAGTAACAATGAAACCCATTCTGATGGTTTTCATTTCGTTTTTAAGATACCGTGTTAAAACTCAGAACTCTGACAGATCGTCATAATCAATAATTCAATATAAGTAAAAAAAAATTACCCCTACTGTCTTTTTTTTTTCTTATTAAATATAAAAAACTGCATGTATACAATAGATGTATTTTATGGTAAATTAAGATCAATTTAAAACTCTGGAATATAAGTTGTCCATAAAATATCGGCAACCTAATAACTAAGTGAAGAAAGAATTGCTACAAAACTTTTCAGTGCGCTTTACGTAATTCGCTACTCGGAGTTTAGTTTAACAATGAGAGCGCTGTTACTTTTGGTCAGTTGACGGGAAAAAACGGTTTTTCAAAGAGTTACTATTTAAAAAATTTCATTGGCATTAACTCAATTCACTTCTTTCTTGTAATCTTATTTCTGTTAACGGTAAAAAGATCTCTAAGATGTGGGTACACATAAAAATAAACTTTTTATATCGATCTAATTGTTTCAAATTTTATCAAGTTTTTCACGTAAATAGCTAATATGGAGAGTGATTTTATAAAGGAATCTAAATTTTAAATGTCAGATTAACAAATGCAGTCAGTACTTAGCTGTAATTGCCTGTCACTTTGAATGAAAAACGTAAGAGTTATCATATTACTTCTCCGGTCAATATCACACACCTCAATTAACAGGAGATCCTTAACGAGCTGACACGTGGCGCCGGGAGCACTCCAGAGGGCGTGCTGAACGCAATGCTGCAGTTCATCTTCCAGCAGAGCACCGCCGACACGCGCTGGCTGCGCCGCCGCATGGCCAACGAGCTCGCAGAACTCCTAGCCAAGACCTCCTCCGGCAAGATCTTTGAGTCGCTTACGGTGAGTGACATCTCAAACATTACGTGTATTTCACAAGAATTATAAGTATTCGTTAAATAGATTTCAATCTGAAAATAATATTAATTGTATTTTTATAGCACAAGGTGGCTAACGAGCAAGCGGTTCATTCGAATTCAAGTGACTACTACCCATAAGGTCTGACACATGGTAACGAGTTGTAAATTCGTTGCCTACCATTAATGGAATGAGGAGGAGATAAACAAAAAATTATATTTCCTTTTCCTATCTATCCCCCTCCCTCGTCAAACACTCTTTCCCTTCCCATAATTTCCATAGAAAATGATAGTGAGGAAACTAGGACTAGGCCTGCTTCACCTCACTCATCAGACGAAACGCAGAATAGTTCTATTTCACGCCTGTCTTCTGTGAGGTTGAGGTATTTCATCAGTCGAGCCGAGCCATTCGCGTAACAGATGTTGTTACGGACTCTAATACTGTTTATAATAAGATTAGTGAAAGATTTAAAACACAGGCGTACCAAGCAAACCTTAAATCTTTACTTGCAGTAATACATGTTTGTTCTTGAATTTTTCTTCTTCGTTTTCAACTTCAACTGTCTCCATCTTCTTTCATCTACGTCTCCTCGAGGTCTCAAAATGTGACTCTGACTAGCTATTCATGCCCTATGTTCGGCTTATTTTAATATTCCACGATAAATAAAATATTACAATGTTATTTCTGTACACCGTTGCTTTCTACTAGTAAAAACTTCGACTCAATATGTTCACATTTTACACCTTTCTTCTTATTCTTTATAATATTAGTATAAAACAAAAGTATATTTTCTTCAATTCCAGTTACGTTCCTTAGAAGTGGGCACTGAGTTCCCCAGCATAGCGAACATGCAGTTACTTAGCGGGGAGTTGGAGGAGGACGGAGCCCGCCTCCGCTCTTTAGACATTAAATTCGATCTCGCCTACGACGGCAACTTCAGGATTGACGTGGACGCAGTCATGCTTCTCGGCAAGATTGCTAATATATCTATAACGGGTAATTTTTATTTTGTATTAAAAATTGGTAATTACGACTTCATTCGTAAAATTATTTTGCTCGAATCATGTTATGCTTTAAATAGTCTTGTCTATCTTAATATATAAAAACCAAGTGGCATTGCGTTCGTAAATACTATATCCGCCGCTCACTCGATTCAATGAAGTTTTGTTAATGTGTAGTCTTTCAAGCTGGTAATAGCTTTTATGTACTAGGTTTTACGTCCATTAAAATAATATTTTATACATTCTATGAACAAAAAAAACAGTTGACCCTCTGTTTGATACGACTTTAGAGCCTATTAGAATTGCCTAAACACACTTCAAGCACTTCAATAAAAAATTATTAAATAAAAGTATTTCTTACCTTACATAATGTCGGACTAATAAAATATAAAATATCTATTTTTGAAAATTAAGGAAAAATAAATCCCTTACTAATATTATAAAAGCGAATTTGATTTTGTTTGTTACGCTTTCACGCGTACTGCTCAACCGATAGTTTTTTTAAATCGAAATTTTAAACACACATTGTCAGGGATACAGAAAAAAATGTAGGGTATCTTTTATCCCGAAAAAAACATCCCAAGAATAGAAAAGTAACTAATATACGTTGCCATGTTTTGTGTGTCACGACAATAACATCTTATTTACATTTTGTTACATGGCATGACATATAATTCCAAGTTATTATATGCGAAATCAAGTTGCAAATATTTCCAGCGAGGAAGATGAGGAATGAACATCGCAGGCAACTGCTAGTAAATAAAAGTATCGATGTTCTTTCCAGTGGAGAGTGTGAGTGGTAGCGTGCGCCTGATGTTCCGTCGCACACCGTACACGCACTGGGCGCTGGCGTTCGAGACGCAGCCGAAGCTGGAGCTGCGGGTGCGCGGGCGCTTCCAGGGCCGCCAGCTAAAGCCCCGCCTCGCCTCGCTGGTCGCCGCACACATTAGACGCGCAGTCGCTCAAAGACATACGCTACCTAATTATAAAATAAGGTAAAAGGTTTAGTTTAATCATAATGTATCGTTCGCACTGACCACAAACATTATGAGTTGTAAATTTAGATATACGTTGTATTAAAAGAACGTTTTTTTTTTTATTATTATTTCATTTAATGTAATAAGTACATGTTGATGATATAGTATTTTCAGTTTAAATTTATGTGATTAATAACCACTCTCATTTTCTATTTTATCGCAACTCAAATTCTTAAAGCAAACATCAATGGAGAGATTGCTCAGACTGTATGACAAATACCTTAAAATATTAATAAAATAAAAGTGAATAAATATAGTCATAATCAACCCACTCAATATCAAATAGAGTACCTAAGTTTAGCGATTGTCACTCGTTTCTGCTCCGATCGTTAGTTTTCTACGATTTAACAGTGTTGACCCCAGATTTAGCTCGGCAAACCACTAGTAATTTATCAATGTACATATTATCTAACATGTAGCCCTAGGTCCTGAGCAAATAACAGATGAGGGTATACATTTCTTTAGGCGTATCTTAGACCAATTGTATTTTCAAAAATTTCTTAAATTTTTCCAGATATAAACCATTCTTCCCGAAGTCGGAGCCGGGCAGCGCGGACGGTGAGGAAGGGCCGACGCCGCAAGGTCGGCTGACCATTCGCCTGGTTGAGGTGACTCGCCTGCAGTGGCCCGGCGGCACCGGACTAGTTCGAGCCGCGTTGGCTGTTGATTCACATGGATGGGTATGAATACATTGCTTTTCATGGAAAAATATTTGGAGTGAAAACATCTATAGATTCGTTAGGACATTTTTTTACTTTCGCATCACTAAGCTTGAAGTATATTTTTATCTATGTTATGTTTTGTGTATGTTTATTTATTTTTAATTTTAATGAAAGCAAACCTTTCTTTGAATAAAATTTCTTGTTTATTTTCTGACATTACTAAAGTTTTTGCGTTAAGGTTATTGCTTCTATGCATAATCCAACGGCTAAGAACGCGGGGCGGCCGTAGACTCTGCATTTAAAAACCCTGGAAAACATTGTTTTGTCATGAAACACAAAGATCATTTTCCACATAACAAACACATTCTTATCTAGTCTACGTCTTACTCTTTTTTAATTATAAATTACTAGCGGCCGCCCCGGCTTCGCACTGTCAAAAATTCTATCGCCTATGTTTATCAGAGATAATGTAGGATTCTACTAGTGAAAGAATTTTTCGGTCCAGTAGTTTCAGAGCCTTTTCAATGCAAACAATCAAATCGTTCCTCTCTATAATATTAGTTTAGATGAAATCGTTTATTTATAAATAAAAAACGAGGTCATTAATACGTCAGTGATTTTATTATTAAAAATATTTATAACGTATTGTTCTAGGTGTCTTTACGGCGGGGTGTGTTAGTGCTAGACATAGTGCTGCCCGCGGTGACGGGTCCTCTGGGGCTGGTGTGCTGCCAGGGTGTGGGTGCGGTGCTGGTGGACACGGTGGTGCCGATGTCGCCTGCCTACCGCGCCGACCTGCGCCGCGACGACGTCGTGCTCGCCATAGACAACAAGCCCGTAAACAATGTCGCACAGGTGATCGTTATGTTCCATTTTTTAAAATGAAAATACTTCTTTAGTCACGTTAGACAATATTTGGTAGGGGAAAATATTATAGGTTAGTAATTTGGAACAGTTTCGACGTACTTTTGTAACTTATTTTTCTTTTATTTAATTTTATTTGATAATATACCAGGGTATCTTTTTGTTAATTATTTTATTTATCTATTATTTATTTATTTTTGAACTTTTGTCGAACTCTCCCACCTGTTTTGAGTTTTCACTTCTGTGGTTTTTAAGACAAAGAATTATTTACTAATTTCTTTTAGTTGGAAGAGACATATATGTATTTTCTCTTTTTAGGTGGGTAAACTACTACGCAGTGTAGAGCGTCGGGCGGTCACAGTGAGGGTGCGACGAGGAGGCTCAGGGGGTACAGGAGCGACCGGGACCCGGAGGGAGGACGAGCCACGCAGGCTCCGCACAAACTTCTCCTTCCGACGGGTTTCCGAGGTTATGGAGGGAGTCCGACTGCAGAGTATGCGGGCGGCGGCCTCTAGAACTAACTTGCTGGTAAATATCAGTAGATATAAATAAATATAAAGTATCATACATAAGTACAGCTCAATTTGATACCTTTTATTGAATATAAATATATTAAAGCTCTTCTACGTTTACGTAGCTCAACACCTCTTTGCCCTTTGTCCCGCTTTACATGGGGGTCGGCATAATAGGATTTGACTTCCACATCAATTTATCATCCGTTCAGTTGTCACTCCTCCTTAATTTTGTCAGTTTTCACGCAATCGATCCGTCTTTTCTTAGGTAGGCCTAACCGACATATCCTTCCACATCCATATCTAAAACTCTCTTTGTCGCATGCCATTCTTCTCTCGTCATAATATGCCCATACCTTTTGCTCCTTAAGTTTTCCACTATCGGTGCCAGTTTCAGGCTTCCCCTAATACGTTTACGTAGCTGCCTAGTGCTTTCATTCAATTCTCAATGTTAACAATGACAACAAGTTGAATGATTATTTTATATAATATTATTTCTTAGGAAACTGATTCACCAGCTAAAATATCAGAGCCTCAGACTGAGGTGGATCAGAAACAAAAATCGGAACCGACGCGGCAATTTGCAAAATCTAATGATCAGGCAGGCCCAGGGAACTTCGGTTTAAGGAAACGAAGATGTTCTGTGGAAAATAAATCCTCGGATAGCTCCGCTGGTAGCACGCCGCCTGCCTCAGGAGCTAGCACACCTCTCAAACAAGCTACAGTCGTTAACAAAATCGTCAAACATCCTGATATACCGATCATAAAAACTGACTCCTCCGAATGCAAACCTGACAAAACTGAAACCCTAGATGAAGAGGATCAAGTGTTCGAAACGGGTGGTCCACGACAGAGTGAGCATGTCGAAATCTGCCAAATGTTTTGGACAAAAAGCATCCAGCTCAAACCGATCATACCTTTTGATGAAGAGACTGATTTTAAACTTAATGAAAACCATAAATATCTTAACATTAATGTATGGGCGACTGTCCCGGGCGAAAAGGATGAGTTGTTGTTGGGATATTTGAATATACCGCTAGCAGCTTTACTTTCGGAATGTCAAGATTCAACAGTACCGCATCATATGAAGAGATATCAGTTTCTACCGCCAGATGTTGATATTAAATTCAGGTATGAATGAGGGTAAGGCAAAAAATATTGATTTTAAGTTGCGATATTTGATTACATAAAGTTATTATTACATTTTAGTCTTGAACGTAACTCACGGGCTACCCGCCTTTTAATATCAAAAAGGCAGGAGTTAATAAAGATTACGAGAGGAAAAGAAGACGAAAATGAGGGAAGAAGATAGGCGGCACCTAAGTCACCAGACTACACTACTAGACTTTACTTCACGTTCTCGCCTGTATTCTGCGAGGACGTGGTACTTGCCCGGTCAAGTTGATCTATTTGTGAAACAGCTAATGCTGCGACTAGCTCTACCTCTATTAAAATTGGTATAATATTTGAGCAATGTAGAAAATTCTCATACATTAATTTTTATACAGCAAGAGCCACAAACTGGCCTCGCACGCTGGCTTCGAGCCTTGCCTGTGCTTCGGAGACGCACTCGTGTGGTGGGAGTGGGAGGGCGCGGGCGGCGCGCGCAGTTCCCCGCGCCCCGCACCTCGCGGCACCGCTCCGCGTCCTGCGCACACACCCGCTCGCGCCGCGCACGACTTTGTGCGCACACACTTCCATAGATCAACGCAATGTGACTTCTGTAATAAGAAGGCAAAACTTCTTCTATACCTACTTTGTCTCCATTATTAATCAAGAAATATTACGAAATCATAATTAAGACCAGCGACTTTAAATTACATCGTAATGTTTCGAGATATTTTCCTCTTACACACAAATATCGTACGACTTCGTAGTTAATGGTATATAATGTTTTGTCTGTTTTTCTAATTATTACTTATTTAAAAAATACGAAAGGCTAAGTAATCAGCAAAGATAATTAATGTGAACAAATGAACTTTGGCAATATGTACGTTGTTATAAAGCAAGAGCCCGCGACAATCTGATCTTCGTCATTTTATAAAACTTGAAAGTTTATCTGTGTATGCCCCTAATACAGATTTCGCCTTCACTGTTATTTCGTAATAGCAATTATGTAAATTGATACATCTTTTATTTTCAAAACTACCAGTGAAAGCCGAATTTAGGTATCCCTCACTGATCCTGGTCTGTCCACGCTGGAAATCTAAATACAAACGTTTGACACACAGTCATCGGGCTTCATAATGAAACACAGACGGTTTCGCTTAGAAACACTAAGGTCGAAGTACTTTAACGAAGCTTCTTTCAAAGCTACAGTGATCCAAACATTATACACATATACACTGAGAAACATTCAGGTTTTATAAAATCACGAAGTTCAGATCGGGATATAGATGAGAAATGGGATATTACGTTTCTAGGTCCTTTTTTTTCAAATACGTAGGTGTTGTAAGTATTTGTCTTTACGTAGTTAATAGAACAGAAATATAATAATTTCCGGCATCATCTTAACATCAAATTAGATCAGCTGGGAATGTGTAGGTACAAAATGATCTATTCTATAAATTTACTTCACTAAGGTGGACCTTACTATTCTTGAAGTTATTTGTTAACAGACATACAATAAAAGAAATACGTGTTTCAAATATTACGCTACATATAATATTTGAAACATGTCATAAAAGAAGATAAATTTAATAACAAACTGGACTTTTTTATTAAATTGGTGTTCCACGGACATTTTGATGATTAGTATTTCTAATTCATACACTTTTGTTAAGTGCAGAATGTTTATTATCATAATCTTATCTGTGACAAATGTTTCTTTACCTTTCGCAGATATGGCTCAAAGATGCAATGCAATGTCGAAATTGTGGTCTGTGTTGCCATAAAAAATGTGTTACTAAATGTCAAGAATCGTCGCCATGTATACCAAAACAAGAGCGCGGTAAGTTTAAAACTACTTTTTATAATTATAAGCTTTACGAACATCATCTAAATGGGTAAACAATGGGCAAACAGCTGTCTTATCAGAGATTATTTGATAAAAATAAATGACCGGCAGTGCGCCCGATGAGCAAACTACGTTAATCATTATGTTTTATCATAATATTACTCGCATCAATGAATTAAATGTGGGTATTTAACATAACGATAAGCGATCGGTTTGCATCACTAGATAGTCGATCATGAGTTTTTAAATTTAAAAGTGAATTACTCTGCCTGACTTGACTCTACAGACATAGCATAGTAATTTTTAGGTACTTTTTTTTAACATTCGAGTCTTCGAGTCATCACACACGATCCATTCAATGAATCAGCTGGCTTATTTAAGAAATGCCGTATTTTTTCTATATTCTTGATTTCCTTATATTTTTTTGGGTTCTTTGTCATAACAAAGATATTCCGATATTAACTTTAGGTGACTTGTTGCTCGTTTGCCCCTTTCTCCTATAAAAAAACTGAATCTGAGTCAATGTGTTGTTTTAAATAACTAACTAAAGGAAGGTAATTACCGCACGTTGAGAGAAGCGTTAATCTTTTTGAGCTCTTTTGTGAACTCGACTTTTATTTTCAATGTCGTAAAAATATAAAAGCTCGCTTCGTTTCACTTTGTACAAGTAAATTAAAAACGATAATTATTTCCTATTTCGAGTTTCCGCAAGAACTCACTTTACAGCTCGGTTCTTTCGAAATTGAAATAAAGATATTTAAAAAGCTGACTTCCTTTGTTTTCATTTTGTAATGACGAAAAATCATAAATCTTTATAATATATACTATTTACGTTTTCTTTTTGAAAAATAGAGTAGGTATGATAGAGCCAGCACAATGGAATCAGTTCATAATATATCTTGTTTATAACTCCATTTAACTACACAGTAGTTTATTGATGCACACCTCTGGAATGAAAGATCTAGCCAATAGTCTCTGATATTGACTAATTGTTTTCGTGAAAGTCTCAAGATCGAAGTCTTATGTAGATCTAAATATCGAGGAGGAAACTGCCGACTGTCTCTTCATCGTAACATCATCATCATCCATGACGGCAATGTTGGCAATGGACGTACATTGTTGAACAAAGGTGTTTCCCAAGTATCGCTGCAGAGATCGGTCACTAGCCGCTCGCCTGAAGGTCACTTTCACTTTGATTTAAGACCAAGGCTTTTATGACGTTTTTATCGCTATATGTACTATATGTACTTAGGGTTTAGGGAAGCACCAATATTTAAAATTAGTAATATCATAGTCGAAGTAAAGTTCCATGGTCATTGAGCAAAGCTATGGAACAAAGTTCATTTTAACCATTGTGTCGATATGTAAGCGCATCGGTATATATATACATATATATCGAAGAAAATGATATTTTACTTTACATAACTTTTAAGGATATTATTCATTTTATCTTATTCAATCTTCATTGACACGATTTAGACTTTCGAATTTTACGTCACCCTCTTGTGACCTTTTTAAAAGCTCTATCAAACCTGCATAAAAACTTTTCGCTATAAATGATTCATGTTGTTGATATTTAATCGTGTGTATTGAGAATAAAGTCAATCACTTTTTGTACATTTTACATTAAATTCTTAAAAATTTCGCTGTTTACCTCAAAAGGGCGAGTATTTGCATCCGTTCCAATTTTAAATCAATCTTTGATCTTTAGCCAAGTTTTCGTTGACGTGAGGTATTTTAACAACCATTTAGGTCAGTGACTTTTAGGAACGATACACATTTTCTTAAAAATCTGAGTGATAAATATTGAATAATGGGATTTTTTAAATTCCTATCGCGTATTTGTCTACTTCTAAACTGGTAGAAAATGGGCACGGAGTTTCAAAGCGATCTCGATAAGAATACGAAAGAGTTGTTAGTATTTTATCGTTACTAGCCTTCAACAATCAACTAATAAATTAACTAAAAGTTAGACTAGTACTGACTGAAACTACGAACTATGAACTACTACGTTCAACTTGTTTCTCTGCGCAACTTTGCGTACTTCTCACTGCCTAGCGGGATCGCACTTCTCGGAAATAACAGTCAGAGCATGTTACGCGTGTTTAAAACAGCTCTTTGGTGATTTCCACAGCATCCGCCATATAGAATAAGGAATTCCATCGACAAGAGTGCGACTGTTTTGTATAGGGCTATTGCAAAAGTTTTATTCTATTCTTTTTTTCTATTTAAAAGTTTTAATAAGAAACGAACATATTTAGAATAAAGTGCCAAGGAAGTATATTCATACATAGTTAAAATAAAGTACACGTAATGACGAATTTTACTGTAATAAATAAATACATTTTAATTTCGCTATATCATAACATTATATTCGCGTCAGACAATTTTGTCTTAATCCATGTAACTAGTCTTGCAACGAAACATAGAGAATAAGGAATTATTAAGCTAGTAACGCAACCATAATATAAAACTACATCAGATTATTTACATTGAAGTGTTATGATGCCAAATTTAAAAACATGATAAATGAGGCTAGGTTAGACATAAGCCGCAAACTGTACCGTTGCATGACAGTTTCTATTATAAGCAATGCGGAAGTTTTAAACAACGTTCCACTTCGCGGTATAGCATGCCAGTGCGAGTGCAAGAAGACATAACTGATGCAATAATAATATGCTTACGTCATTCAATTTTTTTAATCTGTGGCTAAGATCAGTCTTCATGAACATGGGAAGATTTATGAGACCGGTTTTAATATTGTACCAATACATCTCTAATTGTTAGTGCACAAAGACGGTGAACAGACTATAGAATACAGAAATTACCATAGAAACCATTGGTTACCATGGTAACCGTGGTATGGTAACTATTGCATAGGAGTTTACTAAATTTAGTAAACTCCCGTAATAGAATTAGGTATAGGCATATATTCATACATAAATAAATATACCCTGCCCGTAACCCAGAGGGGTTGGCAGAGATCATGGATTTCCATTCGGCGTTATCCTGGCACACCTCTCTCGCTTCTTCTAAAACCCATACACCTGTATGCGTATACTTGATCGTAAGTTACGAGTGCTTCGTCTTTAGTATACTAATCTGATCAATATAATTTCTTCTCTTCTTGAACGTCGCCTACCAACACTGCCACTCACTTTTGCAAAATAAATTTGTTTCGTATATATGCATTAACGGTAAAATCCCGTTTTGATATGATATCCTTAGAATTCGTTCTTATCGGGTATCTATCAGTAAAGCAATAATTATATTAAATCTTAAGGCAGTCTTAGTTATGTCGTGAAAAAAAATTATTCTTATATAATTAATTCCTAACTCCCTCGTTAAAGTCAACTCTTTCAAAAATCAAACACTATTTATGTTACGTAAATACTTATTTATAGTGTGGCTGAACTTGCGATATACCTTTTGGATATACCTTTATATCAGCGATAGATAATAGCTATGTAGAAGAAACAAAAGATTTAGAAATTAAAATTAGTGATCTGATGCGCGAAAACCCTCGAGTAAGACATCAAACGCCACGGCTTACCCAGTGACCACACGATATAGTATCTGCAGACCACGACCTGTGCCAGAGCCTAAACGCAAATCGCACACCCACTACCTACCCGTGTTGCCTAAAGAGTCACCGATTGCTACCGGGCTACGACTAC
>JWHW01052112.1:400091-415117 GCA_000931545.1 Papilio glaucus | reverse complement strand
CTATCGATCAGGCGCCTCAGATTTGCGGGACACCGCGTTTCGGCCAACATTACACCTTAGTATACCGCTTGAACTACTAGCTGTGACTTTTAGTTAGGTACCACAATATTTAGTATATTTTTGCAGCAATTATACTTAGCAAATATTGAAATGTCCAAATTAATTTCGACATTTCAATATTTACTAAGTTAAGAGTAAACGTACGTACATATTTTACCCGTGTTAATTAAATAGGGCTTGCATAAATAAGTCAACAGGAAATTGTTATATTAAACAACCATTTCATTAAATTTTTATTTTATTTATTTAGAATAATATATCATTACAGAAATTATTCCAATTCGATTTCATACGTACTTTTAATATCATTTATTTTTAATAGTTATGTAAATGTAGTGTACACATAACAATAAGCAACAACTTAAAAAAGTATAAACACAATAATACAAGCAATAAATAGCTAAACACTTAAATTCAAGTTGTCTTCCACACATCTGAGCCTCTGTGAATTTCAACTCACTGCAACTAAATATGTCTTTATCTATATCTTTAGATATGTTATTTAATAGCCTTATGGCATGCGACATCGGCGCATTTCTTAGTAGATTAGTTCTAGCGGCGGACATAGCTAGGACGCCGTGTCGCGTAGCACGCACCAGACACAGCACAGCATGCTGTATCCGACCATGCCGTTCACGAGCAGACTCGGGAAGAGACACGAACGGGAAGCAAGGATACACTCCATACTGCTTGAAATACAGAAACCTCGTAAACTTGTTTTGTGTCTTTTCCACCATGAGACTATTTATTTTCATGAGGACTCCAGATATAAGCATTAGTTTCTAAATCTACTATCTAAATCTTACTAAGGCGTTAAAAATAATTTTGATGAGCGGTGTGTGCTGAAGCCTTTCACTGTGTAAGTGTAAAATCGAGATGATGAGCATATAGGTTATAACAATTTAAAATATACAAAATCATACATGTTGTATAGCTGAATGTATGATTTGTAATGATAGCAAAAAAGCCTACTAATTTTGGGTCCCCTACCTCCCCTAGCGCCCTAAGCCCGCCAAAACCTTTGACGTAAGATGATAAAAAACACGGTAGTACGTTTTTTTATTTAAATTCATATCAATATTTTTCTTGCTATATCTATATTTCATTTTATAGTTGTCCTTTATTAATTTTAATTTCTAGTACATTCCCTGTATACATACATTTTTTTCCAAATGTTTGTTTTTAGTCTACAAAAAATAAAACCCGTACAAGTTTCTTACGGTCCCGAGGTTGTTTATATAGTGAAAACAAGATCAAACCTCTATGAATTTATAGTAGCTAAGAGTTCTGTAACAACTTGTTTCAACGACTTATTTGCGTAGAAAGTTCTCGAAATTGGTATTCCGCTCTGTTGGTTAGTGAGTTAACGATGCGATTATCGTAAATATATTTTTTAGACTAACATTATTTTGATAAGGGACTCAAATTACGAACATTGTTACATATAAATTCTTTTGTAAGGATTAACAAATCCCGTTGCGGTGAACTAATAAGCGAGTATATGAATTGAATGAAAAAAGATACTTGGTTCCAATTTCAGCTCAGTTTTACCAACAGAAATCCTTTATTTATCTTGCCACTTGTGATAATGACGAACAATGGTTTTAGTTTTTTTTTTTATTATAAATTCCTTTACCGATTGAAAAACTAACCTATTTAACTAACCTAATTGCCTACAATTATTGAAATTATATTAGCACTTAGTTGTCTAACTTTTAATCTTTAATCTTAAATTAGTCTATTCAGTTATTTCTTTACTTTACTATATTAATCAATACATAGCTGAAGGTATCAAAACAAACTCACAACACTGCTTACTCACAGTTACTTGAACTGGATACAATTTGTAAAATGTTGCATAGAAAACTTTGTAATTTTAAACAGTTTAAATTGACTTGGGCTATCTCAATGTTATGAATCATTGTTTGTTGTTAATCTAATCTAACTTTATTTTTTATTTTTTTTTATTATTACTATTATTTTTATAAAGGTGCCAGCTGAAAACCAGCGCAGGGGCAGTTTAGTCTGTCCCTGCTTCGCTGAGCTGGCTCCCTTTTGCCACACTTTGTGCCTTGTATGTGTGTGTTTTTTTTTTTCTTTTTTGATTTTACATTTTTTTTGTGTGTGGCAATAAATGTTTTTTTCTTTTCTTTTCTTTCTTTTCAAATTTATTGAACAATTTAAAAGGATATAAGTAATGGTTTTCAAAATGTGAAAACATAAATTTTAAACAGACCTTAGTTTTAACAACCGTCCTCGCTCCTAAGTGCCGTTCAGAATCTTATTAACAACATCGGTAATAAAAAGTAAATTCTTCTGGGTTTATAGTTTTCTGTTAAGTGAAGTGAGGATACGGTTTCGAGTTATTTTAGTTGTTTAATAAAATGAAGTTTTAACATTTAATATTTCTTCTTCTTCTTTTCATCCAAACTTCGTCTACTGCTGAATATAGTCCTTCCACATAGATCGCCACAAAGAACAATCCCCTGCTGTCCTCATACAGTGGTTTCCCGCAACCTTGACCATCTTGTGGAAGGCCAACGCCTTGTCAATCTGTATGTGGCCGACATTCCCGGATTTTTCGGCCCCATCGGCCATCAGTACTGCGAGCAATGCCCATTGCCATTCAAGTTTTGCAACTCTTCTGGCAATGTGTAAGTTCTTTGACATTTGTACATTTAATATTGTTTTTTTAATCCTAGCATTTTGAAGTAAGATAACGATGGACGATATCCAAGTAATAAAATTACTTTCAAAAACCAAAAACCCCGTCTGGTTGTTTGATTATCATTAATCACATCATCATATTACCTATGAGACTCTGGGAAAGATTGCGACTGTGATGACCTGACTCTTTAAAATAGGTCAAACCGTTTATACTACAGGAGTCACAATGCAACGGGCACATACAGAGATACTCAGGTAAAACTAGAACAGGATAGTTATTCGGTTGTCGTTTATCAAAATTAAATAACGTTCAGTGAGGTTTATCTAAGAGTGGTAGAGCCCGCAACAACAACTGTTGCATGAATGGGCCAGCTCGACCGGTGAAATACCTCGACCTCTGTCCCCTATGTCAGTTAAAGGTAGGCAACGCATCTGCAACTCATTAGTTTTTTGCAGACCCCTTTCTCATTTGCCACCTTCTACTTTAAAAGAGGAAAAATATTACAGTAAATGGGAAAGAATCTCTTCCACAAACACTTTTATTAATTAAATCTAATCCCGAAAAAATCCATATTTTTTCGATGGTTGTACTTCCCTTTCAGAGTACATGTAGGTAAAATACTGTTATAATATTCCTAATTTTGTTATAATATTAATGCTATCGTCAAATGGGATACATTATCATAATCGGCTTACCTTTTTTCCACTTATATATACAGGTCGGCACAGTATGACAGAAGTCCGTACTGTATAGGTTTGGGCTACAGTTTTTCCGTAGGTATACGAGTACACAGACTGGCCGCTTGTTTGACGTCAACCCTCCTCGGCAATAATTTTTTTTTATAGAAAACATAACTTCAGATAAGTTGTGTGTAGCGATTGACTACAGACCTCAATAAAATATGATATAAATCAATACAATTTGTAAACTGTATTTCTACTTTCTTCTACTTTGTTTTCGTTTCACCTCAATTCCTTTGGTCTAATAAATAAGACGTAGAGCGCTCTCGACGGTATTTTTAAAATTAATTTTAACATTTCAACGTCGCACTGTTATAAATCTTTTGAAAGTTTGCAATGGAGCAAAAAGTTCAAATTCGTCGGTCGGAAAAGTTCTATAGAGAAGTGTACTTCAAAATAATTTAGTTCGCTTCGAATTTATTTATGTTGAAAGTAAATCCGTATAAATTATATTCAAGATCTTAATAAATGTATTCAGATTTGTATAATTTGAAAATAATTAGCATTAACTATGAAAATAACAAAAGTATATGAGGCGTGGGAGTAATTCAATTAGACTACAGCCTTGGAGCCTTACAACGGTGATACAGATGAGTTCCATTGAGCATACCAATGGAACTAACAAGCGGTTCACCTGATGTTAAGTGACTGCTACCCATAGGCATCCGCAATAAGCAAATGAGTTGTAGATGTGTTGCCTAACTTTAATGGACAGAGCAGGAAAAAGGCTATTTCCTTTTTACATTCATCCCCTCCCCTCTCCAATCCTCTTCCTCGTCCCATTCTATCCCTTGTAGGAAAGGATTTGAAGGGGAAGAGGACTGACATTGGGCCTCCGGCACCTCACTTATCGGAGGAATTGAAAACGACGAAATATAAAGCTATTAGGCTCACATTAGTCATTTGTATCTGTTCTTGTGCATTCTTGTCTTAAAACAAATAATCCTTTACTACCATGATATTTTATTGTTGATAATTAATTATACATTATAAATGCAAAAGTTTGTATGTATGTATATTTGTTAAACGGCTGAACGGATCTGGATGATATAGTCTGGAATAGCACCCACGGGATACACATTTTTTGTTTTTTACAGGTGCGTATCTAGGTCTATATAAAAAGCGATGTGTCTATGTATGTTTGTTCCCTATAGATTCCGAAACGGCTACCCGGGCGAAGCCGGGGCAGATCACTAGTTGTTATTAATATAACTAGCTATACTAGTACTTATTAAACAAAATCAATATATTCAAAAAATGAAACTAACTTTTGAAAGCTATGAAAATTCCCTAAGTAATTTCCATCACGTTCGGAAACCTAATATTTTATCTCGACGTACAAATAAGTTGCTAATAGAGGTAGTGAATAGCACACGAGGGACCACCTAAGGCATCCGAAACGATAAGTATCGGGGCTGCGTACAAAATTTGTTAGGTATTAATAGCTCTGAGAAATATTAAATTATCCATAGGTGCTAGATCTTGTGTCCGACTACTTTAATTAATTGAAACATTAAACAAATTTAAGGAAGCTAAGTAAGCATCAATGATTTCAATAAAATAAGTGTGTAAAATGAGAATTCTTTTTCTTTTCAGCCGATAGTCGTCTACGACTGGACGTATGCCATTGATCGCCACAATTACCGGTCCCGTGTCGCACTCGAATATTAATCTATACAGATAAATAAAATTGAAGTGTCTGTATGTAATATCAAAATACAATTTCCAGACTCAGTGCACATGATGTATATACGGTACTTATAACGAAAATGCAATTTTTAAAAAAATTGTCTGTCTGTCTGTCTGTCCGGTTATTCCGGGTGATGTCCGAAACGACTGAACCGATTTGGATGGGACTTTTACTGGAAGATAGGTAATAATGCAAGGCTTCAAATAGGCTAATTTATTATAAGCAAAAGAATTAGGGTTCCGCGCAAAAAGTAAAAAACCCTCGAAATTGTGAAAAGAATAACGCGTCGCCATAGCGAAGTCGCGAAGTGATTAATATGTTTTATTTGATTCTATGCGAACGCAGTGGCGGGCAACAGCAAGTTAGTTAATAAAATTCAGACCTGATTACTTAATAGTTATTCATTTTAATGTTGTTTTCATATTAACAATTTATTTATAGCTCTTAAGAATTTAAGTTCGCTTATTTCATATTTTAACAAATAGAATATAATGGTCAAGACTACAACTTCAAATAAAAAATTCTACAACGCTTTGTACAGAGCAATATTAAAAAATAAACAAAAATGTAGTAGTTATATTAACTGCAGGCTTTCAATGCATATACTCGTATTTTAAAACATTTAGTTCGATGCAAGTTTGAAAAAGGATGCCTACTGTGAAAAGTTTGACCTATTTTAATATTGGGAATTAGACCGGATACTAGAGCATTGAAGTAAGTCTAGTTTTCACTTCGAGAACTCGTATTATGGATTAATGCAAACAATATAATAGAAAAAAAATTCCAAATTGATATTATGACGAGTATTCAGAAAGGTACACATGTATGCTTTAAAATAAGTCGAGGAAAGGAGAATGAAGAAAATTCTGTTTTAGTTATTAAACTTATAGGTAATCTACCTGGGTGCAAAGATATGTATAAAGATATTATTAACAAGCTGCGCCCGCGGTTTCACTCGCCGTCAATTTTATTACAATTACAGAAAGCTTTGAAATCTCAATTCTCAAGGCCCAGTAGTTTGGGCCGTGCGTTGATGTATCAGTCAGTTGGTTTCTTATCACGTATCAGTGTCAAATTTGCTACAATAAGATTGTATATTACATGAAGCATGAGATTACAAGTTTACACAAACCATGTTTGTGTTCAAGCTCATTCAAAGTTAGCACGTTGTTGGCAATAAGCGAGGCATACGTACTCGTCCCAATTAAAAGTTTAGTGTGTGCTCGGCGTTTGTTACTTGTTAACGAACGCACAAAATATCAATTTCATTGTAAAGCAAAAGTAAATATTCTTAAATACGAAGTTTTACGAAATATATATTATTAATACATCTGACTGTTTATTAAATAACAGTATAATATAAATATTCGGCAAAATTTCCATGTAGAAATCTGCACATAAGATACGACGTAAGATGAGGGTATATTTTACTTGCTCAGGACCTAGATTATATGTAAGATATTATGTAAATCGAATCTAACATTCTGTCGTACGTCAACATTATTCACACACACGTCAACAGATTAAGGTAGAAATTTCTTACGCCGTATCTTAGACCAACTGCTTGAATTATAATTAAACAAAGTTGCTCACATGTATATCGGCCACATTCCATAACATTTCAGGTAATAATCGAGCATCTATTATTCGTCAACCATACAGTGTATTTAGGATTATTTTATCCTGTAAAGAAGGTTTTAATAAGAAGGGATAACAGTACAAGGCAGGCAGTATGGCTATATATTCAATTCCTTCATTGATAATGGTGAAATAATGCTTTTTAAAAGCTATCTAGCTTTCTGCTTGTAAGACAGGCATTATTTGATATTACAGCCACTTAAACACCCTAACACCGTGTTCACACTGCTGAAAACATTCACATAACATGTTGTGGACTCTCTAATGAGATGTTTCATGTGAATGTTTTCGGCAGTGTGACCTGATGGTAAATCAAGCTTCGAGTGCGACGAGAGCCCTCTCCCTTTCGAGATCTCTTGCAGAATACACCGAAGTCCATTCCACTGAGCCCTAGGCAGACTAGAGCATACCCATAATGTATAAGTGATAGTTTTAATATTTTATTTTAACTGTCGAACATATCGTGTTCCAAAATTGAAATGCTTTCATTTAAATTCGATTTGAAGGCTCGTTGAGTTCTACAAACAATATCAAATTTATTTTAAATGAAATTGATTGACAAATATAAATACAAATTTAGATTAATGACGATACATTGATGTATTTATACAATCGCTGACTATTGCTTCATTTACTTTCACGGTTTGTTTCGTAGTTCTATTAGGGAGTAGTCAAAAACAAACCTTAGGGACTAGTCAAATCAAACTAAACAGAAATTCTCATATTTCAAAGTAAATTGATGTGTCTTATTCTTTCACTTCAAAATGTTACATAATTTACTTTCTCTAAATAACTAATTAAATTAATTAGAATCGTGAAAGGAAACAAATTACTTTCATAATTCCTTTTAACTCTATTGAGGCTCGAGCTTTTCATTACTAAGATGTCACTTCAAAACTCTTAATAATCTGTACGGAAAATGTTTTCTCTATGATTATTAAAGTAATACTAAAATATATATTTCTTTTATTACAGTGATTGATTAAAGAATCTGTGTAAGTCCTATTCACTCAGATAATTACATGGTCTACACTTTAATTCAGCTTTTAGGCTCCGCCCGGGTTGCACGTATTATATTGATCCAATGCTACCAAACTTCACATGATCACCCGCTAAGCTAGCCTGAACATTCTCTTTCAAATTTCATAAAAATCGGTTCAACTGCGTCGGAGTCTTTATGGAGCAAACAACTTTCATGTTTTTTTTTATTTCATAAGAACCTTCTCCTGACAATAATAAATACAAAAAAGAACTAGCGAAGTCGAACCAGATGTTGCCAAGGGAAATAGTTATCATTTTTATTTATATAGATATAACTATGTACTGGAGATCACAATAGTCCTAGATGTGCATTATGAAGCGGGTGTTAAATTACGAATCTTGGCTAAGAAATAATTTCGAACTATTAACCAAAAGAAAAAGATGTACTGTGGGTAGTACAATAATCTGTCGCACACATGCGCCCATATACTGTTTTTTTTCTACATTCTCTTGCCTACGGCTTTGCACGTATCCGTATCTCATTTCCACGTTGGAAATTTTTGTGAGATGATCCTTATGTAATAACTTACGAACGAATTATAAATAACTTATATTACCATGGCAACCGATATTGTTAATGAAGGTCTTATGTACCTCTGGAAGAGTTTTATTTTCGGGATAAAAGGTCCATGTCATTTTTTGTACCCTGGCCATTTGTGTGCAAAATTTCATGATGATCGGTTAATTCGTTTAGGAGTTAAAGCGTAACAAACAAATTCAAATTCACATTTATATTAGAATGGCAATGGTTTTTGAGATCTTGTTACTTGTTTCCCTTCTATCATGAGTGTGGTATTTTTTTCTATATGCATTCATTTTATATTCAAATATTAATTAAGTGTTGCAGATTTATTGAACAAAATTTTAATGTATTTTGTATAATTTAGTTAATTCTACAGCAGAGAGTAAGTTGCATGCGAGTTTAACTGTTGCTAACAAATGCTACGTAACAATGAAACGGTTAAGTTGGAACCGAGTTGCAATGCAAGTTTTGTTATTTATTTCAGAACATGAACACTAAGTTCATACAATAAGTAGAAGTGAGGACTTCTTCAGTTTCAAATGTTTTTGACGGTATCGTGCTTACATTGAAACTCGGAATTTAATTATGATTGTATAAATTATTATATTCCACGCAAACAAATTTATTATTCAGTAAGATACAATTTACACTATTTTTTTTAGTAACAATCAAAATGTAATTGTAGAAACATATTTTAATAATGTAATGTCTGAAATTATACATATAGGTTTTTAATTTCAAATTTGGACTGTGACAAATCAATTTCAGCATTTTCCAAATCAAATTCGGTCTTTTGCAAAATGCTGAAATTAAAACCTATGGATAATTGTTTGTTTCACTTTAAACAGTTGATTTTTTTTTATAAAATAATAAGGATTGTTTCTATTAAAGTAAAGTTTTTGAGTAACATTATTTTCCTAATTTATTTAATTTAAACTACTTATTTTCTACTAGATACCTTATCTTCTTATACGTTCATACATTATGATAATTGTGTACAAAATAAATTGAAAAAGTCTTTACTATGTACGTTAGTAATAGCCGATCTAAACACATGTGCAAAATTATTAATTAATATTCAATCTCCTATGTTGCACTAATACTGAGTTTAAATCGGATTATTTTAATCCTAAATCCCAGTTGGTATACGCTGGCTTAATATTGTTTGCAACCCGATCAAGCATACTTTGTTATTGATATGATATTCCCGTGCGTTATTGTATGATGCGTACTATTTGTTTATATTTGACGCATGATTTGAATACGCACCTTCATCAGACTGTTCATCTGAGATTCTCTGATCTGAGATTCCCAAACTGTGGGTCGCAATGCACCAGTGAGAACACTAAAATGTAGGACGCGACCGACCGAGCAACGGCCTGGCAGTATTGTCGTTATGACATTCTAGTTTGTTGGTAGATCTACCCCTTTTTCTAAGGCAGCTAAGAGATGGGTCTCGATATTGGATTTTTATATTACATGGGTCATCAATAGTCAGTCAACTTTGAGAACCACTGGCCCACGTCGTTCATAAGATCTAGGAGCCCTAAAAATCTTCTTCGTATACGTGACCGCCATTGTAAGACTTACCTCACTCATTTGTTCTCACGGACTCAATTTTGTTATGTGACTACTGTTTGCCTTGAAGAAGCTACAGTTTTACAGCTTGAGTTTTGACATGGCTTAGGGCCAAGTGCGCTTAGCTGGAATAACTTTAAGAGTACCATAGCTCAAGGACTCCCAATGATCTATTAAAAGAGCCTCGGCATAGATCGGAGTTAGCTTTTCTTGGCAACCCAAGATCCCGTTTTGTTAAATGGCAGAGTGCAATCTTGTAGTTAATTCTGTTTGTAGCTAATATAACAATTTTACATCTATTAGAGTACCATTATCATTATTATTTTATATTGCTTGCAATTTATTATTACAATAGTAAATCTAAACTAAAATAGTTTCACTGTAAAAAATCGCACCAAGTCCACGTTCACAGGCCTTTTGAAAAAAATTATTTGATTAAAAATTTGGACTTTACAAAAATATTTGAAATAAAAAGAAGTAATCGTTATGACTTTTCAATAATCGAAAACAATTTTTTGAACATACTTGGCATGCGTCTATGAGTACGGAAAGTAGTAATATTTTTTTCATATCCGATAACTATTTTGATGTAGGTTGAATAATTTTACTTTTTTTAAGCTGTTCAAAAAACACGAGATGCTCAAACTGACAGTCGATATGAATTAGTTATCTACATGGTATTAAGACGTTATTTGCAATACATTTAGTAAAAAAATTGGGGTAACTCGTACAACTCGTTCATCTTTCAACTCATACTACTCGATCCAATCGTACAACTAGTACAACTCCTACAACTCAATTAATCGATCAACTTTTACAACTCGTTCAACTCGAGCAATTCGTACAACTCGTTCAACTCGTACAACTTGTTCAACTCGTACAACTTGTTCAACTCGTACAAATCTTTCAACTCGATTGCCTTGTTTTTCATTTGATTTGAGTATTGAGAAACATCAAAACCAGCGTTACCGCATAATAATTTTTAAATACTGTGGAGATATGGTTTTGAAAATAACGTATACCGCGAACAAACTTTTAAATATAAAGCTACCGTAAATGCATAAAATATTCTGTTTTATTTGCGGTGATATATAAGTTATAGGAATTGTATAAGTTTTCCAAAGTAATTTGAGACAGAAATATGTTTGTCTGCCGTATCAGCAAGGTATTTTAAAATTATTATCTGGTAATACTGAGTCAAACTTTTGAATTAATTCATCCGCAATAAGAAAAAAGCTCTCGTAGAATTTTTACACAAAATGAACGCCCTAACAGTTTTTTTCTACTTTATTTTCCTCGGCTTTGATACAGTTATCTTAACACAATGACCTAAATCAAGATGAAAGATAAGCGACAGACCTTAAATTCCAATCGACCTTTAAATATCTTGATCATTAAGAACGATCCCTGAAAAGAAATAAGATAATTACTTACGCAATGCTTCTTTAAGATACTATACCTTTTTTTTCATTTTCTCTAAATGATAAATTTATAATTTTTATTATTTTGTTGTGCATTGTACGATGACAAAAATAAGAATTTGTGACATTTTGATTATAAGATTCATGACCATTTTTCGGTTTGTGTAAGTTTTACATAAGTTTAATTCCAACAGCTAAAAAGACAGACCTTTTAAAATAACCCAAAGTCGATTTCAAAACTATGAAATTTGTAAACAACACGCAATGATATTATAATACAAAAACTAGCAGATATGCCATTAGCGGTCGAAAAGTGAAGACTCGAAGGCGTCGCAATTGGGACGCCTTTTCTATAGCTTACGTCATGTGTTTACACTAACTGTCTTACTTTTTTATTATTTTAATTAAATTATCCTTTTTACACCATTTGAAATTTTAGTGTTGCTGTCACTGTCTTCGAAACACTTTTGACCTGTGATTTTTTTGAGTATAACATATCTATATAGTATGAAATATCATTAGCAACGCGTATTTTTGTTTCGACGTAGAATAAAATGGCTGTTACACATGTTTTAATGCTGACAATCTTTTATTTATCTGTTCATCCTACCCCAGTGTCATAGTAATTTAATTTCCTTTATTTTCTAAAGTAACAAAAGACAAAAAACGAAATGTTTTCAGTTTTTCCTCATTATCCGGGATCGCAATTAGAACGCAGGCTCAAGTTCTTTGTAAGCGCATTCAAAGAGCCCCGTCCTCCTATACTTATTGTGACCGTGTGTAATTAGGGAAAGAAAATTTCCGGGACACCTTTATTGTGGTTAGTTTGCGTTAATATTACAATACTAATGATTCTCTCGCAACTAATTCGTCCAAAGAAATTATCTCTATCCACTAAATATTGCTTTTTAGTAGTGTAAACTGTAAAGTGACCATCTTGCGCTTACTTGTGCCATCAAATATATTTAGTAGCTCCTCAAAACAAGTCCTACCAAAACCTTTACTCAATTACTCACATAATATCATCAATTTCAGTACTCATAAATAAAATTTTACCAAAATAAATATCTTTTTGTCCGGTCCTTTTGATAATTTCATTGTTAGTTTAAAATTCAATTATGCTTCTATAAATAACTCGCGGAGAGTTTAACAAAGAAAATTTCAAAAGTAAGCAACAAGAATAAAAAATATTACACTCATTGAAAAAAAAACATGTTTTTCTCTCCAAGTTTGTATAATCGGTTATCTTATTACGGAACAAACATTTTATCGTAAAATGTTTTCCCGTTGTCGTCGGTTCCAGGAATATCTAAACGTAAATGAAAATGGAAAATTGCCTCGCTGTGGACTTTAATAATCAGATCCGACTGTTCGTTTGCCCGACTGCATCGGAAACCTGATAGAGGTCGCAGACATACTTAAACTTTAATAATTGAATTACTTGAATGAGAACGGTATTTAGAACCACATATTACGTGTACACATATCGTTTTTTATACGAACCAATTCTATTTCGATGTCACAGATAGAATCCGAACATTGCCTGTTCATTTTCCCTTAAACGTTGTATCATTATCGTCTGAGGCACGACCGTAGTCCATACTGTATATGGCTACAATTTTAACCGCTGGCCGCCTGCCTGATATTAACCCTCCACGGGAATAATTGGTTGTGCTTAAGTCTTATTTTATTAGGGCGATCAAAGAGAATCTCGTTGCCAACATAATCAAATTTCTCGTCAGGTTTGCCGATACACTACGTACTATTAATTAATTAGTTTGTAGATTTTGTCAATTTATAACTAAGAATTTGTTTGTTTTTGACTTGTAATCGTTTGAATTATAGTTATTTTATAAAGATAGAACATTTTGCTGTTTTTCTCTGTGAATAAACTCAAAAACTACTAAACTAAATGTTAAAGCAACTTCACTGATAGAATACTTTTCTATTACAAATTAACCTTGGCTAGATTTAATTTTTTATGGTCCATCTATCAACCATAAAGCGAGTTAACAACTTCTATTTTATTACATAATATGGTAACAATCTGAATTGCAAATAAAGTGCATACTCTTTGTAAGCTCATCCGCGATATCGAGCAATAAAAACTAAGACAAACAGAATACGGAGATTGTGCTTTTAATCCGACTACTTGCTGGCCGAGGTAGTCGAGGCAAGTATTAAACTTTCCAGTGCAGAGTTGTGCTTAGCCGGAGAGATCACTTGAGCAATTTCTACGCTCACGTTGGCTTAAGAATTAATTTGTTAAATCGCTGTGCTTCGACCGATCATTTAGTTATTTGATCTGGGTAAATCAGGGGTAAAGGCATTGCATTTACTTCATAGTTCATAATCATATTTTATTTAAAACATAATAACCATTCAATATGTATCGATGAAGAAGAAGCTAGAGAGAGAAATGCTAGGTTAGCGCCAAATGAAAATCCATAATCCCTGACTGCCCCTCTGGATTACGGGCTTGAGCGCATATAGTAAAGAACAAGGAAGAAAGGTACATCTGGGTTAGACATGGTTTAGCAATTAGTGGTCTCATTGAATCAATATCTTCTAGACAACCAAATAAGAGATATTCACGGGAAAAAATAAACTAGTGTTTAATTTAATTTTAGAAGTAAACAAAGGAACCCAAGAGCCGTACAAAGTAAATACAGTCCGAACAAATACGACTGTATAACAATGAAACAATCTTCGATGTGGACCAAGTTACGATTCAAGTTTAATTATTTATTCAGTTATATAAAGCTTTATGTTATATAATAAATTATAAACATACAACAAAGCTATTGTTAAATAATGTCAGGCATAGAGTTATCACAAACAACTAAAATTTTCTCTCCTTTGGCCTCATTGCGATTATACGCTTGTATGAGCGTATTTTTATGTATTTACTTTATTTATATAAGAAAGTAGGACGATGCTTTAAAAGAACTATAAAAAAGCAATACTGCGTAGTGGGCTTTCAGTTATCAATAAAGTATATTTGTCTAGTTTTTTTATTATGATTATTCAGCGAATTAAGGAAGAAAAATAAACCGACATTTCTTACTTTAACAAAAGAGCTTGAAGAGGTTTCAGAATGTTATTCTTTCTGGTCAATTCGGTTAAATTTATCGGCAAGGGAATAAGACCGTTCTACTAATAGAAAGAACAAAGTAGGACTCGTAGTGAAAGCAATTGTTATTTCAAAGACAATTTCTATTCTTTTCTTAGAAAGTAGAAATGGAACACCACTGTGGCCGATCGGTTTGCACACGTTAAGGTATGTTCACGGCCGGATTAAGTCTGAAAAACTTTATTAATATAATATTCTACTAATCAAATCAGCTCTATAAATAAATTTCGGTGACTTGACATCATTAGTACGTTACAACAACGTCATTAATTTGCGAGAGACGCTACAAACGAAGATACTTCGACTTAATTACTTAGATATTAAATTACTTTTAAACGGAAATGTATATAAATATACAAAGAGAAATTAAATTTGATAAAATAATATTCATCTTGTTAATGGAAAGAGAAATATTTAACAGAGTGCAGATCCATGCCAACGTTTTATTATAATTAAAGTTTATGTGTCGCTTGTGTAAGTGAATTAACACAGTAATATTATTAAAAGAAATATGACTTCTTTTAATTTCCCTTG
>JWHW01052112.1:385889-399925 GCA_000931545.1 Papilio glaucus | reverse complement strand
TATTTATGACTTCTTACTTTTCTCTTTGCGGAAATTACATCACTAAAGCTTCCGCTATTTTTATAAATATAAACTCTCCACCTTTATAAGCAATATTATAATAGCTATCAATATGACTTTGTTATAGCAGGAAGTACAAAATAGATTTATCATTGCTTGCCAGGTTTGCACTACATCGTTTCCATTTGCACATAGCAATGACAACTTATAAGTCTATTGGATCTCCTATCACACGCGCTATTTACGTGGTTACCCACAAGTTTAAAATGGTAAAGCCCGCAACATGTGTTGCATGAATGAGCGTTATTCCCGCCATAGCCTGTAATTTTTTTTTTCTATCTAACCGAGCAAAGCATGGGGTTGCTAGTATAACATACAATGGTACCCATGGCCATGAGACTGCCTGTATTTTTCTGAATATTCATGAAATATTGTAGAAAATTAACTTTAAAAGCGGATATTTAACATATTTCATGTTTTTTATGTTTTGAGTAGCGTTTGTGACCTTGATTTACATTTTTTTTACCATATCTCTGATGTTATTGGCTCGATTAAATCAAATGAGAAAAAATTAACAGTTATTGAATCGGATTAACATTTATAAAAAAAAATCTACTATTAAAATAAAATGCAGGTAAAGAATAAGAGTAAAGTTTTTCCCGAAAACAATCAATTAAGGCAGCATTGAATAGGCGAATGCAATCCTCTTGCGTCAAGTTTGGGCAAATGTTGCATCGCGCATGAATTTCATTGAAATGTGACGCGGTAACGAGCTACTCTCCCTAGCTGTGCGGAGCTTTGAGTGGCATTCACTTCCAACTTATACATTTTTTCGTTGCGACCAATTACAAACTTACGTTACGATTTTATTTTAAAATAAATCCTTAACAGATAGACTGTATAATTTTTTTGCTTATTAACCAACTACACTAGAATGCTGTGTTATTAATGAATGAATAATGACACAATGAATGAACAATACATTTAATTTACAAGTTGTTTTTGTGTCAAGCAGCACAACTACATACGCAGCTATTAATTGAATTTCAACACAAGTTATGTACATATTGTACACGTTCAAATAGTGTGTTTAACTTTTAAAAAATTATACCATATTTTTATTTTTACCACAAAATGTCAGAACTTCGCGAGATATGAAGACAATTTTTTCGCTATGGTATCCTATCTTTACAAGGATAATCCCATCCTATCCTTATGGGGAAAGGATGGGAAAGGGAGGGGGACGGAAATTGGGCCTCCGGCCCCTCTCACATCAGATTAAATTCACGTTTGTCTTCTGTGAGGTCGTCGCATTCCACCGGTCGAGCCAACCCATTTGTGCAACAGATGTTGCGGGCTCGACCACTGTTAATAAATAACAAACATGATTTAATTACCTTTTTTATCAAATCAGGTAATTACAAGTCAAGAAATAATCACAACTATCAAGTTCAATTGTTTTCGTACGAAATATAGTTCTTTTTTTTAGCGCTTTTTTTTCTAAACACAGCATGAATGCTATATATGAAATAAAAATTATAAATGAAAATGAAAGTTTCTTTAAAACATTAAAACGATTTCACCCTTTAACGATTTGCTTTAATTTTAAGATAAATTAATTCTAATGCGCGGAATTAAAATTTTCCATCGCATACATAAGAAACTAATACTGCGAATCGGTGTGCAACATCTAGTTAAATATAAAACCTAACAGAAGTATATCATTACTATCTAATAATTTAATTACAACGGAGTCTCCGAGCTGTATTCTTTATTAAGTGTCATTCATTGTTAAACGCAACTCTTAATTAAGCCCGGGGAGAGAGAACGTAATTTACCTTGATCTTAGTTATTTAAAAATGTTCAAGCTTTGATAATTTTTTATTAATTAAAAGTAAAACGGTATAAGCGTTAAATAAATTCTATATCAAAGAATACTGTTTATTATATTATTTAATACAAATATTTCTTTTTTGTAGGAAAAGACAGATTTGCTCAGTCTTATGAACTAATTGTTTGAGTATGTTTATGTATGTAGTAGGATCTGAGCACTGTGATATATATTTACATAGATTTATATACGTATCGTTAAATTGATGTAGTTTTATTTCAATGTAAATTAATTTGTATGCGTTTTAAAAGTACGTTTTGACGAAAATTAAGAAAGGTGTTTCAATCATTTGAAATTGTTTAAGGAAGACAGAGGCCCTGTCGCTAAGGTAAGTCCTAAAGGAGTCGGCAAGTTGTCTTAAGCGAGGTCTGGATATTGTTGATTATTTTTATCTAGGTCAAAATATTAATAAAATTAATATGGTTCATTGAACTAGTGGGTAAAATCCACGAGCTGGGTCCGCCGATAGCGACTCATAAGGGAGGGACCCTCGGGGTCGTGGGTGGTTAGATTAGCCCTGTTCGCCCTGACGGCAGCATGGCGTAGCCCTGTGTTGCCGTAGCACTGGAACTGGCACTGGAGGGCGCCCACTCGCCAGGGTCGCGCGCAAGCTCAGTGCAGGGGTACCGATGCCTTCTCCTGGAGATCCCGGAGCCTCCGCCTAGTACACTCGAGGATGGTCACCGAGGGGGTTAAAATGCGTGAAACCTCACATAACCCTGTCTTACCCCCAGAAGCAGGGTATCTTGTTTAATATATCCTTCCCGAAACAAAAAAGACCCCAGTCCTAGAAGAACTTATGTCGACCAGATTGGTAACGACGAGGTAATTTTGTAGATGTATGATTGTGGACCAGGACCGTAATAAATGGATATCCATAATCTCTGAGTCTCTTCCTATCCATCTGAGTTGGTGCGATAGGTGTGATTTCTTAATTAATTATTTTTAATTGTCAATGTAACAAAGTAACTGCCTCATTTGCAAATGATTTCGACCTGATATGCTAAAATGATTTAGTTCAGAGCACGTGCATGCCAATTCCATTATCGGTTTTCCGTCGCATGGGGTAATAGTCAATTTGTATAACGAACTAAACGTCGTTATATCGCCATGAATGTGCATATACATAAAATGAACGTCAGTCAAACAATCTGATCATATGCATGCATAATAAGTGGTAACATATGGATACTATAATTTTATTTTTAATAATAATCTAGCACCAGGCTTCGCATGGCTAACATACCATATACGCCAGCATTTATTTCTGTCGTCATATAATTCCAGGCCATTTTCAGCCAATTTACACAAAATCTTAATAAATGATGCGTATAGCGAGACCTTCCTCATGTATCACTATGCCTATTGGTATGTGTACATCGGTGCAATAGTTTTTGATTTTAAACGTGCTCAGACAGACGCGGCAAGGAGTCTTTTGGTAACTTGGTTTCAAAATATTGTCTTTATTTTCGTCCATGAAAATTTGGTATACGTAAAATATAAACCTTCCGAAAAATAATCTAAGTGATTGTTAAACCTTTTATAAATCCGGTACATGTGTTAAAATAAATTAGCAACTTCTGTTTACACTATGTAAAGATTACTAGTACTCGATTAGAATATAAGCAAATAATTGTGTCAGTAATTTGTTACTACAGATCTCACACGTCTTCGCTTCTTAATACTTGTCATTGTAAGTAGCGGCGTTGGAGTTGAGCGAGATTCGTTTACCCGTCTCGTGTCTTTTCCAGATAATAGCTGCCTCGAGCAACGTTGTTCTCATTTTATAAGAAGCGTTTGTATCTAAAGTCTGCACACATTTTATAACAATAATTACCTTAAATTTATTTATTTACTATTACATATTTTACGCAAGTATTTATTGCAAAACATCGATGCTTGTAGTATGTGTAATCAAACTAGATAAATGTTTAGTTATATTGTTCTATTAAAATAGATGTTTCTAAACTGCAATCTTAATGAACAGCGAGCATTTCGTTTCGACGTCCGGACAGAATACACGGAGCTCTTAATTGTTTCTGTATTTGTTGCGGAGCGATCACTAAAGGAACTTGATACACTTAGTCCAAGTTGAAATACAGCGCAGCTTAAAGTTTTTACGTAATATCTAACCCTTTGTGAAGTTTATATCCATTTAGTACATTTAAACGGATTTGATTTATTTGTTTGATGAAGTGTGAGTGTCTTGATTTGGGCACCGAGGTTGAAATCTCATAACTAAATAAGATTTGGTGAGTAAAATTTACACAAAAGGTTAAGTTAGTTAGTTTACCCGCTGGTAAACAGATTGTTTTCACTGTAAGATAACCCACAACCCTGCATTTCTTTTGAATAATCATTAAAAGTTCCACAACTTTCATTGAACGATCGCTAACAATTATATTTGGGCGTATATTCAGCGCGAAGCTAATTGAGACTCATTGAACTGTCTGGAACCACTAATTAAGATTCACGTTTAAATTCTCACGAAAATTAAGTTACAGGAAAATTGTTAAGTAAGATCTCTCTTGAATATTAAGAACGTTTTCGATACCTCGTCCTTTTGGAAAAATTTAAATGTAATATTACTTTTACAATTTAATTATAATAAGGAAATTATTACACGAATAATTCTTAAGCGAATGTGTTCTTACAGTCGAAATTTGTCTACAGTATCATTAGCAGTACCGTCATTAATTTGCTATGTTACATTACTTAAGCTGGAAATTTAATCCCGATTCAACGCTCATGCGGTAGCTCAAGGTTTTCATCAACCTACAATAGAGCAGCTGCAGGATGCTTACAATATGCTGCATAGTTAATAAATGATGAAAATTTCGTAGATAATTATACATTTTAACAATCTATTTTTCTTGTACACTAATGCCATACTTAAATTATTTTAAATCTTATCACCAACGAATAAAGTTTATTTCACTTATATGATCGACAGTACAATCTATAACGAGATTAATAGCAAAAAACGTAGTTCATTAACTACGTTTTTCTGTTTATTTAAAAAAATGCAATAAACTAAAAATTATAAAATTTGTTTTAACTATTAAACTTTTGAGCCTTTCTTTGTATTTATCACTTTAAGTCTGGGCTACTATCAATTTTTTTTATTTTTATTTTGTATAGCATTGATATGATATCGGTTTTTAAAGTTATTCAATATGTTTTTCGGCCAGTAACTATATTAAAGTTTTCGATGTTATTTGGTACTATTATTTATATTTAATATTTTATTAAACTCTGACTTTTTAATACTTATAATCTTCTTTTTCATAAATTAATTTAAATTCGATATTTGTACTGTGTTATATATTTTTGGTACACGAATAGACACCGTTGCTTAATCATCACTATCTATTTACTATTGAAACTTGCATGAATAATTTCAATATAATAAAAATCTCTAGCTTTCCATCAACATTTTGCGTTTTATCAAGTTAATATGTCTTTACTTGTACATCTATTAAACAGGTTACATTTAGAACCTATTAGCCATATTCAAATTAGATAACGAACTGGTGTAATAAGCAATTAAATTTTCAGAGCAAGGAAACCTCTGCAGGTAACGTGAATAGTCTACACTTTTTTATGAATTTATTTAAATCTAGATGTAATCTGAAAGTGGAATTTTTGTTTCAATTTCCAAATCTAGAACATAATTAGATTTTATTTGTTATTATATTCATTTAATTACTTAAATCTATTAAAATGTTATAATGATTAAAACAATTTATCATCTGACCGTTGAGCAAGGGCTCGCGGTCTTGCCCCGGGTGTATAGCAATAGGTAGGACAAGGATAAAACAGTATTACTTTGCACATACATAAATGAACATCGTTTCGGTAGTATAAATATATACCCAACCTTTTGCCTAACATAACAAGCTACAGTTAATTTAAAAAACCAATAATCCCGACTGAAAATATCGCTCACTCTTTAAAATCGGGTAAGGCGTTTAGACTACAGAAGACTTTAGACACAATGAAACGGACTTACATACATCATATATACGAACATACCCGCGGAAAACATTGGACAAAATTTAAAAAAAAATATGTATCATGAATGTTTTTGAATGCAATAAGGTTTTCGTTAAAAGTTTCTTCGTTTTGCTCATAATATATTATATTTTATACAGAGGCTTCTACAAACAGTTAAGCGATAGTATAAGCGCTTGTTTAACTCTTGTTGGTGAAGGTAGCCTTATAAATAAGCAAGAAGCCTTACCACTATTAGATTTTGCTGCACCCAGTATGCGTTGCAATGCCACGTAAAGTAAAAAACCTTCAAATATGTCAAAATTATATATATTTTCAAATAATACAAAGCATAGTGCAAAAAGCGGAATAGTTTCATTAAAATGGAAAAAGTTTTTTTTTTATATCAGTAGATTTTTTGAACTAAAAAACTTGTGTTCCTTCAGGTAACTAATAATTTTTATTATTAACTAACGGTAACTAATAATTTCAGGTAACTAATAACTTATAATTTTTTTTGTAATAGTTTCATTAAAATTGGTAAGACCTTAGGGGTCGTCCTCGGATCACCCTACCAAAGTTTAATCACAATCTGATCAATTTCTTAGGAACGCATAGAGGACAAAAATACAATACATTGATTTTTATTTATATAGAAGACTAGAATATACCGCCGACTTCAATCACATTAAATTCAAGAATATCTGTAAAATAAATTTTCTCTTTTACTCCATAGTTTACTGGTATTAGCATTGCGCTGCTAATGTTTTCAACTAAAATATTTGTCAAAATAACAAACCAATCCATAGATCAATCGTCACCAACTTTCACGTTATAATTTTCACGTATATAAGAAGTACGTTATAATATTGACGTACTTCTTTTTTCTCGTTGACCACAATCTGACTTGATATTATCCAATTCTCATTGTCGTTCCAGTACTGTCTTACCACAAACAACTTCTTGTTAAACGTGGAGAAGCAGCACTTCATGGACGCATGTGGTTATTTAATATCTAGTTTGTTGTTCATTTTCTCCATAAAAGTATAAAGAAGTGTAAAATTAGGTCGTGTCAACACTTTGTACAACGCTCGAAGTTATTATGAAAGTTCGAATTGAAATGAGACTATTTATTTGTGTTTGTGACGTTCAAAGCGAACTTGAGTCTGCTTGAAATTAATTGAAAATTTCTACGAATTCATCATATTTGTGAAATAGAAAGGCGTGCTCAATTATATTCAATATAATATTAAATGATTTGAATTTATGTCTTTATTAATATTTAAGAGCTCGCGCCACGATTTCTGACAATAAAACGTATTATGGATTTGCCAAAGTCAAAGCTCGGGAGGATTCAGATTTTCTAGATAGCACACATTGCAAAATTAATATACTTTTTAGCATCGTGAAATTACTCTGGGTTCTTCTTGAACTGGTCACTATTTTTTCTTCAGCGCTTTTTTGATGGAGGCGTTTATGTCAGGAGCAATGTTTTCAACGTTCTGGAGTTTTTCTTTGATCTGAACGATCACGGACCGGCTCTGGGTTCCTCTTTGTTCATCGTGGGTGACCAACCTACGGCTACTAAGTCCCATCTATACGACAAGGCGGGAAATCGGACGTGGTGGTCGCGTTTTAATTATAACTAAACTACTCGTAAAAGCCACAAGTCTTTGAGATTACTCCTATTACAAAATCAAAAAAAGTAAACAAAGGATTCGTGTACAAAATATATTCTAGGTGTACTTCAACGAGTTTGGAAATAAAACGCAGTAATTATAGAGATAAAAGAATAAATGAAAACGCTAAAATAAAAGGCCCTCGTAAAACAATCGTTAAAAGGGTTTGAAACAATGAACACTATGTAAAGTTGTTTTCTGTTCAAAGAATTCGTTTTTCACAAAGTTCATTTAGATAAACGTCCAGTTAAGATCCAAAATCAGTCCCTACTTCCAACTTGATATGTATAACATTACCATAAAGATAACAGAAGTTAACAAAAACCAACAGTAATGTTTTTAAAATATCTATACAGAATTTTTTTTTTCTAACTGCTAAACTCTGAAGCTACAAAATCGTTTTTTATATCTCTTTTGTATCATACTATATGATTAATGTTATTTACCATAATATATTATACTTATAATATCTTAAATTAAAATTTAAAAGATTGTCTATTTCCTTGTCTCGCCTTGATGCCTCAACAACTCAACAGACCATAATGAAACTATGCACACACATTGTCAGGGGTGCAGAGAACGACAAAGATGCCTTTTATCCTGAAAAAAAAAAAAACGTTGCCGAGGGATATAAAAATATAACCTGATATCGCTTCCCATGGTAATGTTGTACAATGTTTTGTCGATAACAACTTATTGATATACTTGTGGATGTTTAATTCAAAGTACATACAAATACAAAATAAAAATTCTAGCGAGGAAAATAAGTAAGGAATGCATGCAAAGCCGTGGATCTATACATAACACATGGCAGCCATATATAGATATCGTGATGATTCTGTCAGTGAGTGGAAAATCGATTTTATATACATTTATGTGTATATGTTAAATATATGTAATCACCTGTTGACTTTTCAATAATGTCAACTGTGGCGTCAAGTGTTATTCATACACAAGTGGTAATGAGTAATATCATTAATCTAATATGTATCTGCTATAACTTGTAGGTACCGAGCAACCAGTCTAAAGCCGCAATATAAGCTACTTAGATAAACATAAATGTATGTTTAGTCAAATGTGGTACCATTCACATTGTAGTGTCTTTTGTATATTGACCATCAAGTGAATGTTCTCTTGATAATAACTGCTCACTCATAATGTCTTTCTAGAAGAGAAAAGTGCAAAGGGTGCAAAAGGGAAGTGCCTACTCTCCAGGGGCGCGCGAAAGCTCAGTGCAGGAGGCACCGGTGCGTTCCACTAGAGATCACGGAGCCCCCAAAAACGCACTCGAGGATAGCCACCGAGGGCGTTTTAGTGAGTTAAACCTCGCATAACCCTGTTTTTCCCCTAGAAGCATCTTGGTTAAGATTTCCCATTGAAACAAAAAAAAGCTCTAACAATCTACTAGAAAGAATTAATTTAATTTAATAAAGTAACGACGAAAACTAATTTAAAATATTAATAAGGTTTGTTACATAGAAAGAACCTACTCATTTTTGACTTAGACGTTATGAGAAGAATAGTCGCCTTTCCCATTTAAGTTACTTTTCTAACTTCAATTCTTCTAACTACTAACGTTGGAAACTTGTTTTACAACAAATTAATTGCGAGCTATAAACATCTTTATTGAAAAAGTTAAGAGGCTCAGCTGGTCCGTCGATTGTGCGAGGAGGAGCATTAATCAGACACTACCGTAGACCGCCGCTATTACGAACTCAGAACTTATTACTCACATCTTCAAATGTTTCTTTCACATTGGTTCAGTAGTCATTGATCAAATATTTTCTTTGTCTCATCGAATTAGTATATAGTACTTGTAAGTTAATTAACAACTAGCTAGCAAATTTTAATTAGCACGCAACGCGTGATAGAAGTAAACCTTTTTAAGTGTGTCGGGGAAAAATACGCATGTAACAAACAAACATTTGTTTTGTTTAAAAGTCGATGTGTGGATGTATCCCGATGGACTCCGAAACGGTTGGACCGATTTCAATGAAATTTTCAGGACATCTTAAGATTGATGGTCCTGTGAAGTTCGGTAGCGGTTGAATAGATTAGTGATACTCGGGCGAAGCCGGGGCGGATTACTAGTTTAAAACAAGATTAGTTTATCTCGCTGTTACAACTTGGGTCGTCGGATCTATTTTAAAAGCCGCGACAAATATTTACCTAATTGTTTCCTATGGTACATGATGACAGGCTAATCACTTAACGTGTTACAAGTAATAAGTTTGGAGAGAGATGGATAGGGATTAATGTATCTATATTAGTAGGGTTGAATGACGTACCAGATAACTTGAAATATATTTTCATTTTACACGAGTATCGTTTTTATTGTACGGCAGTGAGAGCTGGGTTTGGTAGGAAAAGTATGCTAGTAGAGTTAATGCCGTTGAGATGCGATCCTTAAGAAGTATGTTAGGCGTGATTTTAAATGATAGGATTTAAAATAGCGTTATAAGGGAAAAGTGTACCTTAAAAGACGATGGACGTTGTGACTAGAATTGAGAAAGGTGGTTCGGGCATGTTGAAAGGATAAATGAAGGGAGAGTAACGAATCAAATTTATGTAGCAAATGTGAGTGGCAGCGTTGGCAGGGCACGTTTAAGGAGAACTTATATCATGATTAATTAAGGAAGGAGAGGGGGAAGGTTTGAATGAATAATAAATGGTCCTTTAGCACCTATTCATGAATGAAACAAGACGCAGAACTGTTAAAACCACCAGCTATAGCTGCAGCAGGCTCTACCGCTGATTTAGAACATACTAGGATACCAAAACTTTCTAGTATGTTGCCGATTTGTTCGAAAAAGTCATCAAAATGTGGGTGCTTGTGGCCTCAATGTCCTCAATGCGGGGGCGGAAAATGTATTATATACAATATTCGTTAATACCACATTATTCTGGTTTGATCAAGACTGTTTTCGATTACAAATCAGTAATTGAATAATTACAAAAAAAAACAGTCGTGAAAACTCAAAACAGATGAGAAGCGCGACAATAGTCAATAAATAATGAACCAAAATAATTTAAAACAATAAAATTCAAAATTGAATACAAGAAAAATAAATTAAAATGTTCGTCAAAGCTTTTGGTGTGTATGTTGTCCACGCGAACCTAATAAGATTTATTCCTTTGTCTAAAGAGGTTAAAGAGTTTATCACTTCAAACAAGAATAAATCGAGCGAAGTCGGTGTGTGCAGCTAGTTATAAAATAAACGAAGCGAATTCGTTGTACAAAATTAACAAAGAGACGTGCGTCATTAAAATTTCGTACGAAAAGGCGCTTAATTATTCCGTACCATCGGATACCTACTTTAAATGCCCACAGCTTTTTGTTCAATTCAATTATAAATTCTGGCTCGGCCGTTTTCATATTTTATATCTCGCATTGTAATTCTGACATGCGACCGTTATTAGCTCTTTTGCCAAAACAAATATAATTGGTTTTGTTTTTAATAAAATAATTAATGATACTTTCATTCATCAAAACATTCTTAGTAAATGAATTATTGAACAACAATTTAAATGAAGTACACATATTTATTCGAGTATATGTATTGCATATAATGTTTAGTAAAAGTATGTATATAGCAATAGTGCTACATTTACATTTACATACAAGTTGCTGAGCGTAACATTGGAATACAATATTAAACTCGTTCTGTCACATAGTGTCATAATGTCATTTATTTTGTGACGTTTGCGATGGCGAAATTGTCGACGCCGGTCCATGTTAGACGACATGAATTCATGTGTCGTACATTTATACATACGTATAGTAGTATTGTATATGACCTGCGTAATAATTTACAACGTTAATTTTTATGTAAAACATGTATTTTCGTGGTACTAATTATAATAGAGTACAGGATAGGTAAAGCAAAATTATGACCTCATGAGAGAAACAGTTGCCATGAAACAGTTTTTTATAAACAGTTTTATTTAGAGAGCATTGAATCGATCAAATCAATAGTGGCGATTAGGAATACTTTTTCACATAAACTTTTTGTGGCTTAAAAATACAAATTGAAGCATTTCGCGTGATTTAGCCAAAAACTATTTATTAAGAATAAAAAAATATAAACATCATGTTTATTCTTCTTGTAAATAAAGAATTCCCTTAAAAATGAATAATATTTTTGTTAAAAGCTTTTTACTCTATATGATCCTGTATGTTTGCTGTTAAAAGTAAGATGGATTACCTTAATATTGGATATGGGTTTTTAGATTTTATCTCTCACCGAAGTTTCCCTATTTTCTTGTATTAATTTAATACATACGTTCCCCTTAACGTACCATTACCACATAATAACCAGTATACTATAGATTCGACAGGCATACTTAAGGTATGCTAAAGGTAAGGTATGCTATCACTAATAGGGGAGAAAACTCTTGCCAGCTATGAGATCACCTGTCACTTCACTTACTCTACCCGCGTCGTGTTAAACATAACAACCTAAACAATGTTTTTTATATCTATTTTACCATTAGTTGCCAAAAGTAGGTATATCTAACAAAAAGCGCTTCCTAGCATCGCAGTATTTTCCTCATATTCAGTTCATTTTTAGAGACAAGATGAAAGCTTGCGAGAATTTCAATCACTCATTGTTCGCCCTCTAGAATCTCGGAAATATTTTTCATCGTTTTTCTGAGACGACAAAGCCGTGCTTAACACGAGTTCTTAAACAACAAGGCGACGCAACAGGCGTTAGAAAACTATGGACAAGTCTCTACAAAAAGGTATTGCGAAATAATTTGGATCATATTCCTTTATTGTTTATGTTCGCAATAATCAGAAAAGTTACAGATGCGTTGTCTTTGTGTCTTGAAAAGAAGAAAAAGAGATAATGAAAAGAAGATGGAGAATATGGGAAAGGGATGGGACTTGTAGTCCTCTTGTTACACAAAACGGAGATGTAACTCTATTTCAGAGATATAGATGTTAACTTTGATTGGAAAATTTAAAACTAAGATACGGCAAAAACTCTGTACTATGTATCTTAACTCGGCAACATTGAAATAGTTAATATAGCACATATAATATATCATTACATTTGTTCGTCCACGTAATTCAACGGTACTTGTGTTGTGTATCCTGCCTACCAATGTATTCTTTGAAGTAGAAATACGTTGGTTCTTCAGTTGGTTGGTGCAGAGTGACTTTTAATTTTATTTTATACACACATTTAGTTAATACAATACAATCTAGATGTCGCTTTCGCTAGTTTATTTTGATATAATTAAATAATTACAACATTATTAACATCGATTGTAATAGAAAACCTAATGTTCTGTAGCACAATTAGTGTTTGAAGGTGTATGTATTATAATACATTTAAATATATCATCATCAGCCCATATCAGCCCACTGTTGGACATAGACCTTCCCTATTTCTTTTCACAGTATGCGGTTTTCCGTTTTCTGGATCCAGCGACTTCCTGCCGTCCCCACGAGGTCTTCGGTCCATGTGGAAGGTGGGCGCCACATACTTCTAATTCCCATCCGTGACCTACATTCTAAGATTTTCATGCCTTTGTTGAAGTGATAAAAATCTATGTCTACTCCGGGCAGACCATTGACCTTGGCTTGGCCGCGGTAACTTCAACAAATAGATTGATACACGCATACATTTAATTAAATAAAATTAACTATGTGAATAACGTGATTTGTTTGACATCGTGTTTATCAAAGCTGTTCTCACTCAGCTAAACTAATTAAGTAGGAGCGGTGCCAAACGACGCCGGATCCTTGCCTTCAAGATGTTTGTATAGAATATAAATACTTCCTTTCAAAGTTTGAATGTAATTAAGTTCCTTTCAGAGTACTATTTTATAATAGGGACGATGTTTTTGTCGAAAAATAACTCTTTTTAACCCTTTGGGTGCTATTGACGCATATTGTGTACAGCGGAAAATCGTCGCTGTGAACTAAGAACACGTATGTTCGTCCACATTGAATTAACTTAGAAAATTAGTAAATTAATTAGCTCTGACGTCCGCAAAATACAAGGGTAGGCAAAGATTACGGAATTCTATTTCGCCTGGGCCTGGGCAAGCATAAAATAAAAAGAATACCTGTAAAATTTTGTGAAATTTTTTTTTATGCATCACTAATATCAGTTCTACCGTTTTAACATTTTTGTCATCACGATTAAACTTTAGAACAACTTGAACGATCTTAATTAAAATTGGTATGTAGTAAGAACACGGGATTGCGCAAAAGAGATAACTTATAAAATAGTCTGTGCTGTAAGTGTCGATACAACTTACGAACGGCTCGGCCGATCTTAATGACAATTGTTATATAGTAAGAACACTTGATTGCCCAAATAATATACAGTATAAAATAACGGTCTGTCTGTTTGTCTGTATGTCCCGCTATAATTTAAGTACGGCTTGACCGATCTTAATTTTCTATTTATACTACTATATTAACCTGTGGAGTACATCTTCGCATAAATGCTTTTCGT